>DWNE01007940.1:0-11877 GCA_018249875.1 Cecropterus toxeus | reverse complement strand
ACCATCTCAGTCCTCGGGAGTAGCAACGCATCTGTGGTCGACTTCATATAGAACCCCTGTTCTATGTGAAGTTGCTTACAGATGTCCATGAACGGTAGTAACCATTTACCATCAGGTGGGCTGCTTGCTCGTTTGCTACTTCATATTAATAATAAAAAACATACAAACAAACATACATACATATGCTCGAAAAACTTTAGCCTCCTGACGCAGTCGGGTACTAACACCCACTAATCGCATGTCGTAGACGTAGAGAATACTGCTCCAACTAGCCGTTTAAGAGAAGTTTAATGATTTACACACGTACAGAAGAATTATATACTTATACATAAAGATATATATATATTATATGACACCACGTGTGGATGATGATATCAATCTTTGCCATTTGACTAGAAAGATATTGTTTAACGTTGCAAGTTGGTTGTGATCAACATCACATCGATCCCTAATTGGGCCACCGCTATCGTCTTAATGTATTTTTCCACATAGTACCTGTCCGCGCAAAGTTTGCCGCCTCCCTCTTCACAACCAACTACCGCACCTCTCAGTCGCCCTAAAATGTGCTAAAAGTATCGAAGACAGCGTAGTCCCCGTAAACGAGTGAAATTATTACGTATGCTGCAACTTAATATTGCTGAGTTTTAGCGTTATTTGTTTGTTTTAGTAGTTTTTTCTGTATTAGAAATATGGATAAAGAAAAGACATTACGAAGTGATTGTCGTTATATGGAGTAAAAGATTTTGAGGGTTTTTTTTAATGTTCATTCATAATACCGAAATATGTGAATAAAGATATTTAATTATATTAATCTTTTTAATAAAATGTATCTAATCCGCAAGAACAAATAAATATATATTTTTCAAACTTTTTTGCTAATGCTACTACATGAATAACATCACGTTGCCAGCGCCCAACTTCCGCGAACGGATCGAGTAATCGCAATAGAAAATGAATAATTATTCACTTGCACTGGTTTAAATTTCACTATTGTATGTAAATTATCTATGAATTACTAACATTTGAAAACACATTTTAAATATTGTATTGAAGGACATTACGAAGCAATTACGTGCAAAATTAGAAATAAGCCTTCTACAATCGACAATCTGAAGACGATCACAGATGCATTGCTACTCATGTAGACTAAGGTGGTCGCCTCAAAAATAAGTGTGTCAGCAATACCTCACCCTAACTACGAAATGCAAGAACTACTTGACGTTGGAAACCCGTAGTTCCATGGTCGTCGTCGTTCTGTCGAAAATCAAAACGTTTCATAAACTATTGTGGTTTACCTTAAACGACTAACAAACTATTCTTGTCTCCATTAAAAAACTACCTCAACATATAATTCAAATGTCACTGTACTATATAATAATAATAATATTACATATATATAATAATATGCATATAATTATAAATCAGACTATTAATCTAAATGCTCGACCTATGTATTTACTGAGTAAATAATCAAACTAAGACATTACACGAATGCTGGCGATGAACATCGAAACACGTTTGTCAGTGCTTAAAAAGCTAAATTTTATGTGACAATCGTCGAGACCGCCCGTTTGTTTATACAGTAAGTTTCATATTTAAGGTATCAAGGCCTCATTTGCATTTAACTTGAAGTTCGGAAATTTTAAAGTCAGACTTGGGTAATTTTAGTTTTAAGCTATTGATTACAAAAAAAGCTATTTCAATGGCTCTATATATGTTGATGGCAGTCAACAAATTGAGATTGTTCTAAATAATACGGCATATGTTACGATCCGCCATACCGCGTGCTGTAGCGCGTGCCAAAGATATCTATGTACAATTGTACATACATACAAACAATACGCACGAAAAACATTACCCTCCCTCTCACGCACTCGGCATTATATTATATAAGCATATGTTGGTCAAGAACACACACTGAACATAGTACATAGTCCCGATGTCAACGCTCAACTTATTTCTCTGAAACACGACTACAAAACTACGTCCTTAACTAACGTCGTCTTAAGAACTATATACTGTCTATATGATCGACTTTTACCAATTTTCCGGAAAATCTGTATTTTTTTTTTCACTAAATGGTACAGATGAACGAAGGCGCATATAATACCAATCAAGTTTCAATCTTATCGGAGACAGCATAAGCAGCATTGCGACATAATCCGAGTATGCAGGCCAACTGATAAGTGTACTGGTAAGTGGTTACTGCCCATGGACATCTGTAAGCAACTTCATATAGAACAGAGGTTCAATCTGAAGTCGATCACAGATACGCTGCTACTCCCGAGGACTAAGATGATCGGTCATATATAAGTGAGCCCGTAACCACACCCTTCCACCGAAACGCAAGAACTGCTGCACGCTAGAAATAGATGTGGCGCTGGTACTTCCCCGGTCGAACAACTTTGGTTCTACTACCTCTAAATTGACACACAGATACTTTATGAGCTGAATAAGTTTTCACACCTATATATTTACCGTGGTAAATGACTCTCATGCGACGGAGTCGTGGGCAAAAGCTAGTATAGTGTAGTAATGCGTTGCGTGTAATAAATTTTCAAGGGTACAAAATAAGTAGTAGTTACTAGTAGAACCATACAAAAGTGGCTTTGTGGGTGTACTGATTACAGATAGAGAACAGATTTTGAAGCCCATTAGCTTCCAGGTTTTAAACTCTTATTATATTTTAAAATTCCATTAGATTAGCTGGGTTTAAATTATATTTTTTAATCATAGTCAGTCGTCGGTCGATAATGGATCATGAAGACAGAGCATTGGCGAAGTTGCTTCGCTCGATGCGCTGCTTCGGCGTCGCGCCCTATCGCTCCCTGCAGTCGTCGCAGATATCCCGACCGTTCACATTCTACAGCCGCATACTATTCTTCTGCTATGGTATATGTTAATTATCGCGTTTGCACGATACTCCTTTATAGCCTTGAAAATCTAATGTTTGTAACTTCAACTTCTTCAGCGCTCGTCTGTTCCAATCTAAGTCAAACTCATAGATTTATCACAGTTATGCGCATATTAGAAATTTAAAATTAACCTTAAGAATGCATAAACTTACACTTCGATAAACCTACACAAATAATATTTCTTTAAAATGTGTAGGTAAGGCGTAATTTATATAAAATAAAATTTCTTATCCTGTTATTTTAACGGACACTCAAATTAAGCCCAAAGTATTGCGAGAGAAAGCACATGAAATGCAATGATTCAAATACATATGAAAGCATAGCTCCTCTATATTTATATTACCCTGGTGGGTTCGGTTCATTTATAAAATTGATAAAATTACGTGCATATAATATGTGGCATAGAAAGAGAAACGTATATTTAGAGCTGGAACAAGTAACCGACGGTCAATCTTAAGTATCAATCGTACGTGAGAACTAAAAGTATTTGTGCACTTTATTACAGACTCTTAAGGCGAGAAAGATGCACAAAACTCTTTGGAAGAATTGCTACTTTCCTCTTCTGTAGTTTATACTATCCTTATACATATTTATGCAGTATCCTTATACATATTTCGTAGAATACGAATAGGGCACGCAATGTCTTCATATACTGGCAACTCGCAACGGTACATATAGCTTAGTTATCGGAGAACTCGACTTGGGATCAAGTGGCGTAAGGGAGGCAGAATATTTTGATTTGGTGACTTTCTTTCTACGTCAAATCGTACACACCGGTCAAATATTCACATTCACACAACTTTTTTGGTCATCAATACGTTTAGGAAGTTTTGGAAGTACCTTGAGTATAAATGTAGTCGCGACCTCAAAATTACTTGACGGCACGTATATGGTCTCAATGAATATTTCTCTAAAAATGGCTCGTTAATAAACAAGGATTCACCGCTCCTGATCTAGGAAAAGTATTTCACATAGCTTGTCAGATTCTACAAAAAGAATTTGCATTATAGCTTTTTTACAATGCTAAGCAAAATGACTCTTCACATTTAGCGGGCACGAATACACCACATCTTTCACACTTCTAGGAAGGTGCCTAACCAGGATGACTGTCTCCGGTTTTTCATTCTTTACATGGTAATTGCAGGTGGAGTGATTATATGGGCATTGATCATGGATATCGAGCGTAGGAAAGACGAGTTAGCGACGTCCAAATCCGTAGTAGTGTACTTGTTGTCATCAATTATTATTCTGAGCGTAACAAGCATCTTGTATCTGGGAATGTTCCATTCCCCGCGCAGGATGGGACGCACCTTCTACTATTGGAAACGTGTGAAAAAGGCCAGTGGTTTATGGTTTTTTCTATCTGACTTAAGGAGATGAATTGATTTTATTCATAACATAATTATGGTTAATAATACAATTTTGAAGGTTTAGGTGTATTATATGTATATTGCATTTTTTTTTTATTATGTTTTGACGGCCTAGATCCATTTTTATGTATGTTGCACTCTAGCGATAAATGGCGCCTTCATTGTATAAAACGATTCCTATAATATGCCACAGATAAGCCAAAGTGTCGGTTACATGCCAGCAGCGGACCCCGCCCAGCTACAACTGTGTCAGCTCTTGGCAGTGTTGCAATTCGTGCTAATCGTTCTAAACCTATGTGACACTTGGAGAGTTTCAAAATCACTTGACGGGAATATTGGTACGTTCTACCTATTGTTCTTTTTATGCTTATTCTAAATGCGTTAATCAAATCAAATAATTCAAAATTCACCATCAAAATCTCCCTTTTTAACCGACTTCTATGTATTTTTTTTAAGTATGTTTACCGATTTCTCCGCCATTTCTGGACCGATTTTCCATTTTTTTTTTACATAATCAAACAAATAGATATATCACTCTAATCCTATTTGTATTATGTATCGGATACTCACGGTTGGCTATTTCAATTTATTTATTGTTTACATTTCGATACGGTTACCATTTCACGACACCTCCTATCCTTAAGCGTTTTAGGTCCATTGTTGGAAATAGGCCTCCCATTATGGAGTCAATAGTCATTGGAAGTGTTGATGCTGTACAGGGAGATGCTGCTACCCATCCCACCCCATCTATGGTTTGCGTATCACTGTCGCCTTCTATGAAATTTACGGGGAGAACTTGTTATTCAAGACCATCCACGGAACATTTATGAGGAGTCATCCATAAATTACATTATACGATAAGGGGTAAGAAGGGTTAATGAAGTGTGACATGGTGTGACAGGGGGTGGGCAGGGGTACTAAACGTGATGTCACATTTAAAATATGTGTAAGTATTAAAATATCATTTATAATTTGAGAACTGCTATTTTAATTCAGTTCTTTCTATGTATAAATTTGCAAAATGTGACATCACAGTAGGAAGGGTGGAGTCTCATAAACGTAACCAGATGTGACAGGGACGGGGGGCCGGTGGGTCAAAAGTCAGAAAATTCCGGTGACTTAATTTATGGGTGACTTCTAATGACCATAAACTAATCTTAAATAGTCCATATTTTCGTTACTTTGGATCTTATTTAGCGAAGTAGGTAAATTATCCTTATATATTATAAATTTAAGTACTACAAGTTTTTGTTGCAGTAAAATCTTTACTCATAGTCACCACTTTAAATAGTGGATATTTTATCTCAAATCTGATCATGGTACATTTTGTACTTATGGTCATGAAGATCAGCCTACCTCTTCGAGCTATCAACGAACAGCTGATGGAAATATCCACCGAAATGCAATCAAATGGTCAGTATTATTTAATAACGTAAAGTAGGTATGCCTACTTCATTGATCTTTGAAGTTGCGTACCTCAAGAGAAATAAAGAAGCCTTTGTCTGTGACTAAGTCTGCTGACTCAGGGTCACGGCCAATTTTCTTTGAATCTGGACCTGTAATCTGGACCAATTTACTTGAATTTTGGTTCTCATATATCATACGTTCCTCTGATACAAACACAGACATGTCACATAAATAAATGGGTGGCTTTCAAAAGCAAATTATTGTGTAAATCAATAGACGGGTCTTGTCTTGGGTCTTGTTTATTTAAGTTTTTTCCCTTAGTCAGTAGCTTGAGTGTTTTTAAACCGACTTCAATTTTGTTTTTCACTTGAAAGGGATTTTTTTCAAAGAACTGTTCCCATGATCATTAAAAACAATATACCTATTCTGATGATAGTATTTTTATATGTAGTTACGGATTGGAACTCCTCACTAAGTTTTATTAATCGCTCTGTATAGGAAAGTTAGCGAAATTTGCTACCTCTCTTTTTTGCTGCTCCAGACAATTTTACAACGTACCTCTAGATTAGAGCAAAGAAAAACATTCCGAAAATACGAAATTTCAAAGCCTCCTAACAGTGCATTCCACTGCTCATGACATGCTTTTGATATAGACGTCTGAAATTTTTTTTTTGCCTGAAAAGACCAAGAACTCCTGACTAAGTATACGCCAACAATAATATTTTCTTCTAGAAGATCGTTTCGGTTCTACTGATTTAAACATACCAATGGCGAAAATCAACCAAACCATAGATGACTTGGGGAAGTTCAACGTTGAAATGAGAGGTAATTCTGAATAATAAACACTTTAAAGCCTTCAGGACTGTTTGATAACATTTGCTTACCAATTGAATTCAAACAGCATCAAAATTGTTCCAAGTTTCTTTCGTTATATAAACAAAAAAGATTGCAGATGCGATCCCAGGTTAAGAATTCATTATGTCATAGCTTTGTGCAGGGGTCGGCAACCTGCTGATCGCGAGCCACATGCACGGTGGCTATTTAGTTCCATACGCAATAATAAAATGAGCATATATAATCTATTTATAGTTGGCAATAAAAAATGGCTCTTTAGAAACTTAGAAATTTTGTAAATTGTACCTTTTAACTCTTTGACTTGGTTGCCGACCCCTGGCCTAGTGAAAAGTGAATAAGAAGCCTAGTAAAAGACTTCGCGAATCGTTAGCGAACCTGCACGCTTAAAAGGTCGATAAAAAATATGCTATGCTGCCTTTTTCTGTCACGGGGGGTAAATCTTTAAAAGGTACCAGATGCCGTGAGAGCAACGCCGGGCTATGTGGGATTTTAGCATCAATCAAACCCTCTCGATGACCGTCTTCAGCGCTATATGGAGAACTCCGGGATCTCCAACGGAACGGCTTTTTCCCGGTTAGCATTTACGCTCATCGTGCCTTCAAGTATTTACGATGGTACGCGGTCACACATGCCGCAGTCACTATCGGGATCACTTGTCTTGGAAGCGCCCGCAACCCCGGAAGCCCCCTTTTAGTTGCCTCTTACGATAGGAAGAGCCGACTAACCCAATTCTGATCCCGAAACTACACAGACAAAAGTATGCTGCCTACCAATCCGTGTTAATATAATATATGATTGACTTCGATGGTGATATTAACGTGCAGGTAAAGAGTTGATCCATGAGAGGTTGCGGACGCTGGCCCGCGCATACGTCTCCACGTGCGGGCTGGTGCAGCATCACAGCAATTCCGAGGAAATGCTGGTACTCTTTCTCCTCATCAACGTCTTGATGACCGTGTCCTACTCCGGATACATCATAGTAGCATACGGATTTTTAAATAAAGGTTCCTCTATTTATTTTACTTATCTTTGCTCTTTATACTCTTACAACTCATGAACCACTGAAACGATTAATGTCGTTTTTGTTGTGCGAATAGCAAAGTTTGCGAACGAAACGTAACGTTCAGAAGATTTCATATCGGAAGAAAATTCGTTTCAAAGCTGCAGGGACAAAACACGGAATCCAATTGCCAGCAATTAGCAATAAGTGCAAGGTCAATCAACGCGAGTGAAACCACGAGCACAAGTAACTTATTATGTGTGTCTACTAGTCGACCAAGATAACTAGACGAACGGAAGGAATGCGGTCTCCCCGGTCCTCCCCAGTCCCGTCTCATGCCTCGCTCTCGTCCTAGTTCGCACCTAAACTCCCTAATCTATTATGATTTGCTATTAATTAAATAAATAAGCAAATTGTGTGTGTGTAATTAAAAAACAGAAACTAATGCGTACGCATTAGTTTCTGTTACAATGATAACCTAAATATGTAGAAAAAACGTTTTTAACGTTAAGTATAAATTTTTAAGACAGAAATTTTTTAACGTTTCATTGAAATCACCATTTCACAAAAATCATTGATGCTATTTTTGTCATAAGTACTTGCATTCTTGGGAGTGACGTCACGTTTGACATTTATCTAGTTAGCTTGGTCGGCTTGTAAACGATTATATTTTATAGATTCATACGCTTGCAGAAAATAATTTACCGTTGGTCGGGCTTGAGACAATCTGGTACTTCCTGCATATCTACAGAGGCATTTTGCTTGCAGCACCGTGGCATAAGATTGATGACGAGGTACGTCGACTACTTTAAAAATTTTATTCCGGAATCTTCGTAAATTTATCTCATATGATAATTTAATGTTGTAAACTTATCTCATATGAGATAAATTTGCGAATTTTGAAACAATAAAATCTGGTGGGGATTGTTAGGTATTTTTCCAGAAATCCCCACGCAGAGCAAGCTGAGTTAGTTGTATTCGTGGGGATTTTTGGAAGAAAAAATAATAATCCCCACTGGTGGGGATTTCCGGAATAAACCCTTCAAAATATCTCTATCAGATTATGATATAAAATCCTTTATAACGCTATAAAATAAAACACCAGAGAAATACTATTTTGACAATGATTTATCCCAATTATATTTTTCTTATTATTCTTTTTAAAATTATAATGGCTCTGTCCATAGACAATCACTACACCTCTCCTCTCCTTACCTCTCCTCACTTCTCCTCTCCTCTCCTCTCCTCACCTCTCCTCTCCACACCTCACCTCGCCTCACCATATCCCCTCGCCTCACCTCGCCTCCCTCGTCACCGCACCTCACCATATTAGAGCATCTCACCACCGCTACGTTACACCTTTAAAAGTGCCATTTGTGTTAGCGATGTTTACACTTACATATTAACTCATGGAACCAGTATGAAACATGGAGGTGCCACGTCCACAACTATTACTATTGTGAAGCAGTTCTCGCGTTTCGGTAGGTGGATGCCGGCTAATTACAAATGAGGCTTCCAAGTTCCTAGAGGTGGTATTGCATCTGTAATTGGCTTTACTGTTAACCCCTGTTCTATACGTTCTTGGTTAGAGACAGTGACTATTTTCCATTAAGTGATCTCCATGCTTGTTTGCTACTTCAATCTTATAACAACAACAAAATCAACAGGTTCCACTATTTAAAAAAAAAGTAAAAAGACATCAGTTGAACTACATGCAATATACATATATTTATTAAATAAAAGCATTTTCACAACACATCAGCAAAACGCGTACAGCCTTTTAGAGCCGGATCGAACGGCGCGTTGCGTCAGCGTTGCGTCGACGTAGTGCTGCTGCTGCGTCGTTTTACATACTAATAATCACAGTGTACACACGATACGCTGCGTCGACGCAGCGCATACGCGACTGAACTGCAGCGCCCGAGACGAAGCGGGCGGGGGAGTACTCATTGCGTTGCGTCGTTACTACGTCGTAGTAACGCTGCGTTGGCGCAGCGCTCCTGTGGCCGGCTATGCGTCAAAATTTTTGCGATGCGAAGACGCAACGCAACGCGCCGTGTGGACTAGCTCTTAGACCATAAGACCGTAATGGTAATGTTGTCCAAGTGCTGGTTGGTAAATTTCAAATACGTTTCAAAACATTTGATGGATAGCTCTCAAGTTTCCTTACTGTATTTCCCTTCTCTGTTTATACATGTTATAAATAATTAATTTCAATACTTACATATTGAAAACCAGTGGTTTGTGTGTGGTCTTTAAGCCGGACCCGTAACGTTAAAGGGAGAAATTCACATCAAAATGCTAACAATTCTATTTTGTGACTAGTTGTAGCCAGCGGTTCCACTAGCTTACAATAAACTAGTAACATTTTTTTTTAAATAATTGAAAAACAAAATCCGAGAGCTACAAACGAATATTTTGTCCATATTGATATAATTATATATATTTAATTTAACGCTAATATGAGGTTTTGTCAAAATAGTCACATAAAAGTATAACAATATATAATTTTTTGGATTTGTCTATTTACTAGCTTTCATTTGATACTCATATTCTCGTGATATTAAAGAAAACTTCGTCTCTCACTCCCTTTTTCCTCTATTTCCAGGCGCCATTTTTTTTAATATATAGCCTATGTTACTATGCAAATTAAGACAATTCTAATGATATGTCATACGTCACAATCGGTCAAGCCGTTTGGGCTGTAGCGCGTGCCAAAGAAATGGACATACACACAAAGAAACATACATACATACGCTCGAAAAACATTACCCTCCTTCTGACGCGGTCGGGTAAAAAATATTATAAAATTTTGATAAGATATGTTTACCATAAAGTCAAAACTACAAATTGTACTTAAGCATTATACATAAGCCTAACCATAAGAACAACCATAGGAACAGTTCCTTAGCCTTAATAACTTTCTCATGCACATCTATATCAAATATGTCAATAGCATTTTGAAATGCACGACCGGAGTACCGAACCTCCACCTATTAACCTCTGACCGTAAGTCAAGGCGCTAACTATATTATTTGAACTCTGTCGGTTGTCAGTCAAAGTAATGCACCGTTAAAGCAGCACGTAAGCAGTGTTAATACTACGAGTATTTTTTATATGCCCATACATTTTGAAAAAGAAAAAAAAAATGTCTATATTGCCCACTTTGTCGTTTTACGCAATTGGGTTTTAGGGTTCCGTAGCAAAAATCGGAACCATTATACATTCGGTATGTCTGTCTATCCGTATGTCACATTCAACAATTAAGACTATAGAGCTGAAACTTGGTAGGTAAGTGTATTCTGTAAACCGCTTCCCAAATTATGTATATATTTAGTAATAAACTAGCAAGCAGCTCACCTGATGGTAAGTGGTTACTGCCGCCCATGGACATTTGTAAGCAACTTTTTATAGAGCAGGGGTTCTTATAGAGTAGCTCTGTAGTCGATCACAGATGCGTTGCTACTCCCAAGGACTAAGGTGGTCGCCTCATATATAAGTGAGCTGGTAAGCTACTTAGGAGGAATGCATGCACGCTCGCTACTCGGGAGTAACAACGCATTTGTGATTGACTTCAGATAGAGCCCTTGTTCTATATGAAGTTGCTTACTTTAATCTAATAAGAAAAAAGCTGCCGTTAGAAGTTCTATTTTCTATAAAGTTTTTACAGAAGTCCATTTGCAGCAGCGACCACTTACCATCAGATGGACTGCATGATCTTTTGATATTTTAATTTAGTAAAAGAATTTTGAAAATCGTATCAGAAATTGCAGAGAAATCGGTGAACATATATAAAAAATACATAAAGTCGAACGTAGAAACACCTCCTTTTCGAAGTCGGTTAAAAAAAAATACGTGACGAATAGATAACCTCTCTTCCTTTGGGAAGTCGGTTAATAAACGTTTTAATCAAGTACCATGACGATAAAATTAACGATATCGGATTAGATGCCTTGCCTAAAGCAACGTTACGTAAGTAACGAAATTAAATTTTATATCGTGATACATTTTCGTGTCCAAAAGTGTAGTTGGCAGAAAAAATGATGTTTCTCCGACCTCTCGGCACAGTAATGAATTGGCCGCGTCGCTGCCACCCCTTGACCCTCTTATTTAACTTAATTACATTAAATAATGTTACTTATGTAACTAAATAAGAAATATTTTTAGTATTTTTTTGGGATAAAACTTTTCTAAAATGTTTTTCAGGTAACTGAAGCTTAAAGTGATTTTCATCTTATTTATTATATTCCCGGGACGACCCGCGTGGCCGAGCGGTTACCATACCGATCTAACGTGCAGTGGGTCCCGGGTTCGATTCCCGGCCAGACAG
>DWNE01007939.1:0-11880 GCA_018249875.1 Cecropterus toxeus | reverse complement strand
CGACGGAACGGATCCCATGGGTTTATGTACGTGAAAACGGCTTGCCTTGACAGGGCAACTGGGAATTAAAATGATTCAATTAAAATGGCAAATTTTATCTAACGTACTGTTAATTTACTCTATCTTACTTCTTATTTCTTCTTCTTACCTTTCATTCTTACTAATATAATAAAAGCAAAAGTTTGTAAGAGTATGTTTATTAAGCTTTTACACTCCCATGGACATATATAAATAATCAGCCCTTATTAGTTAAGTTATAACCTTTTGTTTTCTTAACCTTAAAAATGTACCCGAAGCCGTGGGTTATATACCACACACTTTTAAGAACAAGTTTATTGTTGAAACTTTTAATACTGCTCTTAGTAGACAGAAGTTGCGGCGGTGGGGCCGGAACAGCTGAACCAAAAGGTTCTTCCACCTTTATGAAGAAAGTTAGAAGATGAAGTACAAATTACAGTATGAAGGATGTAGTTGTAGTTAATAATAAACAAGTTACCAGCAACGTAGAGCAGGACGCAGGACGTGCCGAACATAGCGACGTTGGTATGCTACTGTTTGCGTAATGAGACTTTTTCAAACGTTGGACGGATTTGAATGGACTTTACTTAAAAATCTATTTTTATAAGATTGAAGTAGGAAACGATGTTCCACGTAATGGTAAGTGGTAATTGCCGTCCACGGACTTCAGTAACTTCATATAAAAAACAGATACATAATAATACATAATACCTGAAGAATCACAGATGCGTTGCTAATTTCGAGGAATAAAATGGTCGTATCACATGAATCTGCAACCACACCCTTTCATCGAGAACTGCCAAGATTCACACTAGGAGTAGGTATAGCGGTGGTACCATTGTTACAGTGTTATATTGTTACAGTGTTACAGTGTTATATTCTACGCTGGTAAAAAAATAATCGTACTAGACGCGAAAGCACAAAATATTCATTTTTTTATCAGATTGTAACATTTGAATGATATTGTAAGGTCCATGGAAGCACACATGAATGATCAGTATTGGGCCTGAATGTAAGTGGCCACTGCCACCTACAAGTGGCTCAACTCTAGATATGATTGGGGTCCCACGTGAGGTCATTACTGTCTTTCCTTCTCTACCTTCAAACCCAGTAGCGTTTAAAACTGTTAATATAATGAAGAATGACATCTTTCGACGTGACGGTGGTATTTTCGGTGGTCGCTAAAACCACAAACGGTTCCGTCATCTTGGAAATAAATTGTTGGGTTGCAGGAAGATGATAAAACAATTATTCATATTATTCAAATCCGTGCCTGTGTGTAAAACGTGAAAATTTTCACGATATTTACAAACAACGGCGCGCTCGCGTTTCGTCAAATATTATGCGCCTGCGCATAATCTCGCAGTTACCAGAATGCTGGCTTTGCTCTTGCTGGTCCATCATGTCGCGGCTAGTGGTGAGAGATTTTGGGATTTTTCTATAATTTAAAAGTAGCAAAGTAGCATTTTTTTATTTCAAGTAGCTAACGAGCATGCACCTACTTCACTTGGTGGTAAATGGTTACTGGACCTGATGGACGCTTAATCAGCCCAGGTCAGTCTTACGCGAGGTTGGCCACAGACATGTTGCTACCTTGAGGACTAAGTTGGAACGCCTCGGATAAGTATATCTTCCTTACCACATCACTACCAACTCTACTTTTATAAGGCAGAAATAAATGTTGCGATGATGGTTCTGGAGATGAACCACAAAAAGTTCTTTGGACATAATCAACCTTTTAAAAGATTCTGATAACTTTAAGATAACTCTTACCTAATGGCGGCCAAATTTTTTGCCACGGTATACTACCACACATGCCCCGTACTTCTCCCCGGGGTCGCTCGACTGAACGTTCGAGTTTCCATCCTTGCCGATCGCAACTCCAGAAGCCCCTTTTAGTCGCTTCTTACGACAGTCAGGACATACCGTAGTTCTATTCTGGTCCCGAGACGAGGGACATGAATTGGATCTACCACCTTTATTTCATTTGGTTTTAAGGAAAGGAATTTTTGGTTGAATATGTGAGATTAGATTACAATTATATAATAATGATAGTATGAAGAGCAAGGTTGGCATAAAAGATTTTATCTCTGCCATATACATCTTGAACTTGAACTTGATTTTTAAACGAATTATTTTAATGTACATTGTATATTATTATTAATTCATAGATAACATCTTTAAGATCCGTATAATGAATGATATTTAAATCTATTATGTGCTATATTCATCTATCTTTATTTATCTATCATACATTTCATATTCAATTTTTAAATTGGCAATAGCTTGTTTTATTTTGTTTATTTTATTTTAATTCTTAATCATTTATTTAATTTGAATTTATCGCACTTATAAATTTAGTTTTATATTTGGATTTCTGTAAATAATTATAACTTTCAAATGTATATTTACCAAAATACCTATAGTGCAACGGAAAAATATTAAAGTCGTTAACGTTAATTTTAAGTCGAATTATTTTTACTATGGCAAAATTAAATCTTATAAGTAAGGAAGTGACTACAGGGCATCCCATCGTGTTCGTCCAAGTAATATGCATAAAAGACAAGAATGCGACAAGAACTACGTATAAACATACCATAACGAAACTAACGCCATCTACGAACAGCACCCAGTACTATGTTGAACTAATAACTTACTGGTCCGAATCTCATCAGTACCGAATTGTAGTGATGATATCATGTTTCATTGGACTATTACTAACCGTAGTAAAGTCGTATTAATCTGATGTAATTGTTTATGATTGATTATTCCGTGTTAATTACAATTTGTGATGCAATCCATTGATTCTTTTTGGCATAAATATTTACGTAATAGATAATTGTTACGCTTTGGTTCTATTGGATTAGCGACAACCTTTATTTAATGAGTGACTCCTAAACTTTAATGATAAAAATAACGTTTTCCAAGAAAAAATGATGGTTTAAAATTAGTTAGCACAAAAGTCGGTTCTAGAAAGATTCATGGGCCCCAACAAACAGTTCTAGGCAGATACTTGACGGTCCGCGACATTCTATTTGCGGCCCGCAAGGACCGGTGAATTTGATTATAGGATTCTATAGTTTATCTATAGATAGATCACGATGGTGGTACCGTAATTCTTTATAGACGGAAATAGCAAACAAGTAAGCATTTTACCTGATTGTAAGGTTTGCTATTTTATCATACTAAAAGGGTATAATTTCTATCATACAGTTCAAAGTTTGTTTGCAACACCACCGATTTTGAGGAAACATTACGAAGATTAATTACTATTTGGCATTTTTATTAATATATGAAAATTGATTCGATCCATTAATCTGATCAAGCTATTACAGATATTCCAAAAGACACAAACTACGTGACGAGACAAATCGCTGCTTGTCCCGAGTCTGGGTTCTTCTTCCGGCAAGAAGTGGCACCCAACTCCATCGAGCCGCTGTGCTACCTCTGTTTCTGCCAGGACGATGGCAGCGCCACCTGCTGGAAGCGGGTAAACAGGCGGTGCAACTTGAAGAGTTATCAGGTTCAGAAGAGGTTCGTATACATTTTTACTTATTTATTTTTATCTTGTTTCTTTGCTTACATTGGTTTGTAGGCTGCTTCTCACGTTGACGTCCAGACTTCGAATTCCAGACAATACTTTTAAGTTTTGTGCGTACTAAAAAATAATCACTCGCTTTAGTGTTTTTTTTTAATATATAAGAACGAAGTAGCAAACGAGCATGCAGTAGTAACTGCCGCCCATGGACACCTATAAGCAACTTCATATAGAATAGGGGTTCTGTCTGAAGTCGATCACAGATGCGTTGCCACTTGCGAGGTTTAAGATGATCGCCTCATGTGTAACTGCTTCACTCTAGAAATAGGTGTGGCGGCGGTACCTTCCCGGTCGAATAGTACATTGTTTCTACCACCTGGAAATGGTGTACTAAAATATCGTGTTCCAAGCTATATGTAGTTATTAATGAATTTTGTTAAGTTGTCATGCGTGGTGTGTGAAGTAAGTGTGGGAAAAGTTAAATCGTATTAATTACAAAAATATTGCAAAAATAGTACTTTCAGACAAAATCTTGCACATTTTTAATTTGCGCCGGCTTACTTTGATTTGATTAATGACCCATTTTTACTCAATACAGATACAACTGAAAATTTTGAAACTGAAGTTTAAATTTCAATACATAGGTAATAGCTATGTAATGTAAACAACTATTTGTCGGTGCAAAAACAATGCGTCATAGAAGAAATAAGTCTGGTGTTATTATACGATGTCATCATATTTTGTTTCAGAGATACAAGAGTGCGCCGAAGTCCATTAAGCTTGGGTGAACTTTTTGTACGAGATGCTGCAAGGGAATGTATGTGCTTTTGCTGCTCCAGCAATTGTTACAACCCTCTTAATCCTCCTTATGTCCCTCTGCTGTACCAGATCTCCTTCTTTTCTCGCCTATGTTAAGGAACTCCCTAAACTCCTTATATACAAAGTTCACCATGCTGCTTTAATGCGGATTGGTAATAAACGTCTTCCAATATACACCCACATTGACCACGCTACTCGCTGCAGAACGGTAAACTCAAATCATAGTAACATAACATTGTTATAAGGAAGTAATAACTGTAACACTGCAGGTGAACTACGCAGGATGCTATCACCTTCACTTATCTGGAGAAATCGGATAACACAATACAACGGGTTTTGGAAAAGGAAATCCTAGTCACTACACTACACACGCCGGCCGTACTGCAGGATATTACTTGATCGATTAAGTCATAAATATTACTTGTTCATATTTAAAAAAAACATATTTTCTGTTATTATTATTCGTAGGCGTATAGAGAGGAGGGAAATAGGAGGGAATAACGGAGAGAATTTTTTCGAAGACATTTGCTGTTTAACTCACCATTTAGTTATGGCAACACCCACGCACAATTGTTGTGTTTCTATGTAATTATACTTCTTTTAGCTTTATTATCGCTTGAAAGGTGAAGATAAACAAAACATTGTAAGGAAACGAATACTCTGAGAGTTATTTAAATTCTCTCACAGGTGTGAAATTGGTACATGCACTTGGTACACTGCACTTGGTAAGTGTGGTAGTCTATCACCTAAAACCTTTCACTCAGAGACGAGACCTTTACATGATCTTGAGCGGCAGTGACCACTTACCATCAGGATGCATGCAGCATGCAGCATGCTCGTTTTCATTAAATCTTATAATAAAAAAATAAGATAGGGAATACGTATACAATCTCAACAGACTTGGTCAATATTTTATTTTTATCAATGCATTATATCTTTCAGTTTTCAACAAGCAATCACCGGAACAATGCAAGCCTTATGAGTCCAGTTTCAGCGATGGATGTCCTCCAGGTTTGAGAAAACTAAGTCTACTTAAATAAAATTAACTTCTGAGTGAAATAAATAGATTTTAAATTAAAATACTAAATTATATTACATGGTAAAACTAAATAAATTTATAAACGACGGCTTAAATAATTTTCTAGACAAATAAGGAGAAATAAGGATCAAGAATTAAAAACGTCGATGTTTCAATAAGAATCAAAAATTGTAGAAATGTTGCAAACATTGCACCATTTATTCTGGTACTAATTGAATTTAATATTTATGTTCTTTTACAGTTGATTGGTGTATCGGTTGCACTGTGTGTGACTGTGACGCCAATGGCCGTTGGGATTGCCATATACTAAGCTTCTGTCCTGATAGTAAGCGCTGCTATTTTACTTATATAGTTATTTTCTAGATTAAAGTAGGAAATTAGTATCCAGTTCACTTGATGAAGAGTGGTCACCGCTGGCCATGGAAACAGTTCGTAAAGAATAGAGGTGAACCTCTATATACGAGTATATCATGGTTGGTAGAAAATTGAGGGCAAACAGATGTGTTGCCAGTTCTGAGTACTAAGATTTTCGCCTCAATTATAACTGACCTGACACATATGATTTGCTAAAATATTAAAATAGCTACCACGTTAGAAATTGATGTAACGATTGCATTCTCTCGATCGTTCCACTGTGAACATCAACTTTAGAAAGATTTAAAAAATAATAATTTATTTCAACTCGATTCAGGATTAACTTATACATTTATTTCAGAAAACGGTAAGAAACAGATTAAGAAACAAAAAACACCACCAAGAAGTAGAATATCTAAAAGACGGTCGAAATCAAAAAAATCTGTTCCATTGCAATCAACGAAAAATCCCCCAAAGAACGTTACAAAGAAATCTATTATCAAACCAATGAGGCGGAATCAAGTAATGCAATCAAAAAATCAAATAAAACAATCAATCATTAACAAACGTAAAATTATTCCCGTTAATGGAACAAAAGTTAAAAAATTCGCAGCAGTTAAAAAGACAAACACTAAGCTTCAAGCGAGAAAATCAATTCCAAATAATACTAAAGTGACTAAAAATCCTCTTATTATTAAAAAGGGTTCTTCTACCAGTAATCCTATAAATATACAATCGAGTAAACTTAAGATAAATCAGAATAATACAGTAGAGGTTGCTCAGAGAGTTGTGAAACAATTCATGTCAACTGTACAGAAAATGATGAAGAATTTTGAGAAAAAAACAAATAGTACTACAAAGCAAGTAAATAAAGTAGTAAAAAAACGTTCAATGCCCAAACAAGACAAGAGTAAGAAAAATGCGAAAAAAATAGAAAATAAACATATGTTCAAAGCAAAACATATGTCAAAGTCGACGAAAAACAGAAAACAAGTGAGCAAGAAACCTAGCCAAAATACAACGCATAAACCCCAACATAGAAAACAAAATAGTAACGGCAGAAATAAGAGACAAGTAGCTATTAACGACAGTATAGCTGATTTTAATATTTCAAACAATCGTCAAGGTAAATGGGAATAATATTTTATTATTAAATAAAGTTTTATTTATTATTTTCAGTATTAACAGAGTAAATATTCTTTTAGATAATAAACGGCTGGAAAAGATAAACAAGACACTTAATTTTATAGACAATTCTATAAATACATCAACTACAACAAATAGCGCCAATGAATTTTTTGAAGTTTTTACGATACCACTGAATATGGATAAAGAATTGTTCATACTTGATAACAAAATGTCTACTGACAACGAAAACGTTATTATGAATAACGGATCAACTTCTAACGATGATAATAACTCAACAACTCCTCATTATGATAACACAGATTCTGTCAATACTACTGACATGTCAGTTTTGTTGTTGTCAGATAATTTTACTGTCCCTTTAGACAATCAAAATAATTTCAGAAATACGGTTGAAGTTATGTCAAATATGGTCAGTAATTCCACGTTATCGACAAGATATATGCCCTATAGTGTAGTTACTATTACCACTACCACTAACAAGCCTGATTTGACGGAATATGAATATAGAAATGATAGTAAATATGGTGTTATAAAATCAAAAAATAACAATAACTTCGTTAATGTAACTGAACAATTAAGCTATTACGATAATACTAATCACACATGTAAGTTTAGACAACAATTAGAAAATCTTATTGCTGCGGGTGGCAATAACGTACCACAGGTTCAAAAGAAGCCCAAGAGATTCACTATTATGAACAAAATTAAGCGTCTATTTAAGAAAATATTTCATAAAGGTATGAAGAATAATTTATATAATAACGATTTTTATTACGACAACTTTGAGTCAACGTCTGATCATAAAAAGATGAGAAATTGTAAATTGCACTCAAAAGAAAAATACAAATTGCATCAGAAAATTGATCTATTGCGGAATGAAAGTGAAACAATTTTAAAAACTGTAAGAATTATTGAGGGTTTGTTACAAGTCTTTGAAATAAACATAAATAAAAGTGCAACGTTAAAATTTAACGATTCGTACAAAGATATCGGCAAGCTTGATGAAATCATGAAAAATAATTACGAGAATGAAGAAATCTTTACAAAGTTGTCAAATGATCAACGGACCCAAATTAAATATATAAAGGAAAATGTTCATATTTTTATCAAATCCATGGGAAATTTTGCTACAGTATTAAAAGACATAATCGATATTGTTAAACATCGTAATCAGAACCATAAAGTTATTGAAACTACGATGGGATACAATGATAATTTTAAATTAACTAGTGAAGTTAAAAACCATAAAGATGCAACCAAGCACAAACTAGAAAAGCTGAAGAAATTACTTTTAAACTACAATATTCTTCAAAACACGTTTGTTCATCAGATTTACACCATGTTAAATAATATTGACGCAAATGCTACTTCTAAAGACAATTTTAAACCTAAGGTACACAATAATCGTTACAAAGAAATAGATAAAACAAATGCCATTGAAGCTAATTCTGCAAACATTATCAAAAATATAAGAAAGTTAAAAGTTTTAGCTGAAAAGTTAAATGCTTCAGCAAGCCGCAAAAAGAGAGATACGATAGGAGATGACGATGCGATAGAATACCTTTTAATATTGATGGAATATTTGTTGAAGAAACATCCACCATACAATCCACCTCGTAAGTAAATCAAAAATATAGAATTATATAAATATCGAATAAATTTATTTTAAAAATGAATTAATTAAATTCATATTCAATATTTTCCTCAGTTAACGACGGCATTGACTTACTGATAGATGCTATTAAGAGCGCACCAGACATTGAACCTATTCGAAAGAAAGTTCTCAATTATGTGCCTGATAGAACCATTGTTACTAGAACTACTAGTCCTACAAATGCAGCTAGGAAGGATAATACGTATTACAAATCAAAAACTCAAGAAGAGAATAGAACAGAAACTAGGACAAAAACGACAGAGCCGATTCAAACAGATGAAGATGACGAAGTTGAGGAAGATGACAACGAAAAAAATTATCAGAAATTCAAATTATTGAAAGATTCAAGTTCACAACAAAAAGATAATATGATAGACCAAAGCATAGATTCCACTACTATCAAGCCTTTAAACAAAAAGGTAAAATCTGCTCATAAAAGTGAAAGTATCGAAGTAAGAAACAAAGGAGTTAACAATGATATTGATAGCACTACTTTTACGAGTCCTAATTCTGCAACTGTCCTGTTCGAAACCACTACTGAGAATCCTGCCACAGTTCCAAGTAATGTTAAGGTAAATGAAAATGTTGATAATAATTTCTTAGTAGATACAAAAGCGAATATAGATTGGATTGAAGCGAATTTCAAGGAAGTAAAACAATGGAAGGCAGTTGATCTGGTACCTACTACTCTTAAAACTGTTACTCGGACTAGAAGAAATAAAGTAAAACATACGAACCTGAGTGATGTAACAAGAGAAATAGGAGATAAGAAACAAGTAAAGCAAAGTATTGAGGTGATGACGAAGAAACAAAATAATTTGGTAAATGCTCTAGATTATGCGGAGAAAGACATAGAAGATGATGATTCTAGGGAGGATAAATTTATAAGCGACTCTTATTGAGTAACTACTACTTCGTTTGTGTGTATATCATACACATCTAGGTTTCATAAACCTTATTATGTGAAGAAGCTTAAATGTTAATCTATTTTCTATGATAGGTTACCTCAATGCATCAAAATATTTTCAATAGTTTTGACATTAGATTAATATTTTATATAATTATTATTCTATCCAACGTATAAGTATTTATATATTTTTATTGCTGTAAGAGAGCGAGAATGTTGATATATATGTTATAAATGGGAATATCCCAATCAAGCAATACAGCAAAAGACTTTGAAAAGACATATTAGGAACAAAAGGCAAATTTTATGATTTATTTTTCCTTTTACAAATACGACTTACAAAAAAAGCACTGAATGAATAAACTAATAAAAAAAATCAGAAGACTTATCGTACCCATTTCTTTATTATATGGAAATAATATGTCCTATGAACCAAAAATATGCGAAACACATTTGACGATGATGATAATTTTGTGAACCATTATAATATTCCAAAGGTTCCTATATTTATCACCCAAACTTCCCAGAGTTCCAAGTGTTAATACATAGAGAAGTAACCAAATAAAGTCCGACGAGTAGAATACAAATTTGTAAAATTAGAATCGTTCTCTGTAAAGTAATATCTGCAGACTAAATGCAGAGTAGTCTGCAGACTTATTGAGTCAAGTAGCACCATTCAAAACCAGTAGGAACAAGTAGGTGTTCAAAAAAAATATTTAAAAGTCAACTTACTTTTTTGATTTTTTTATTATTGTATACAATGTATATTTCAGGTAATAGTATATTATGTATATATGAATAGTTGTCTATTTTCTTTTAACGATACAAATTTTAAAAGTTTCATAATTTTTCAGGTATTTTACTTTGCATAGAATGTATTTTATGATTTGTGTGAATCACGCATATATAAGTCAGAAATTCTTTGTCTGTCAGGTAGATCATTCAAATACATTAACCCAATTTATGTAACAAAGTGTCTGGTACATTAGTTGTCCATTTCGGTTCTTCGTCTAAGGTTAAAGGTACGGTCCTGCAGTCAACTTCATTCGAAAGGCTGTGAGCCCTGATCTACTTAACAGGTCTAATACCAAGTATACCTTTATTATCTAGTATTTATGGTATAGTTTACCGTAGTTATGTTTGTCTGTATTCTTGATTAGAATGGAAGTTTTGTAACGACGTAATTATAAAAGCAATTACGGGCATAACTGTACATAGTTCCGTTTAGTTTAATTTTAATAAACTTAAGTGATACATTGTTGTTTTATTTTGTACGACAATGTTCTCTGTTGGGTTTCAATGCTGACACAATTTCTGAGCGCGATACCTGCAGTTTACATCTACATTTGAAGGAAGCAGAACCGTTGTGATGAACCGCGTGGCGCAGTGGTCACCATACCGGTCTGACACGCAGTGGGTACCGGGTTCGATCCTCGGCCTGACAGAATTGTGAAGGATGAGTTTACATTTCTGTTCTGGGTCTGGGTGTTTGTGTATTCGTCTTTGTGTGTCCATGCCACCCACGACACAGGTAGAAATATGTTCATTTTGGAGTAGAGCATTTTTGACTCATCACACGTCTGAAACTAATTCTATTGTGGGTTGATCCTAGACATCCATGAGAGGTGGTGATCATTTAAATTTACGCTGCTATCATGTCATTTTTAGCACCAAAAGGATCGCTAATCGGATTTGGACGGAATTTGGCACACCTTTTGACCTGGATAAACACATAGGATATATAAATAAGGCCTAAACGGGCAGAGTCGTGAGAAGATCTTGTGTTTTCTAAATGTACTTGGTATGTATTTTGAGTCTGTCCATTCATAACAATCCGAGATGGTCATAAAGTTCTCCATGTATAAAAATTTCAATATAAAACGTAAAATTGCAACAACAAAATAACTTTAAGCAGACGTGGTTTCAAGTTTATCGTCACATTGACCTGGATTCATTTTATATTCAGATTCATAAGGTTTTATGATTGTTGACGCGTGATAGATTCTATCTGGCATAAAAAATAGTTTTTTTTTACTTGCTTTTGGTCTAAATACGCACGTCTCCTTCGAGGTGCTAGAACTAGTGTAGTTCGACCGGGGAGGTACCACCGCCACACCTATGTCTAGCGTAAAGCAGTGTTGTTGCCGGCTAACTTATATTTGAAGGGACCATCTCAGTCCTCGGGAGTAGCAACGCATCTACGATTGACTTCAGATAGAACCCCTTTTTTATACGCTTACAAATGTCCATGGACGGCAGTAACCACTTACCATCAGGTGGACTGCATGCTCATTTGCTACTTCTTTGAATTATAATAATAAACATCGGTTTAAATCCGAATCCCTGTAGTTCCGGGATTAGAACAGGGCTACGGTATCCCTTGCCTGTCGTATGAGGCGAGG
>DWNE01007938.1:0-11880 GCA_018249875.1 Cecropterus toxeus | reverse complement strand
AATAGGTGTGGCGGTGTTACCTCCCCGGTCGAACTGTTCTCGTTCTACCACCTTTCTGATTCATATTCATATATCCACAACAACAATAATGTGAAACAATAGTTTTTTAATGTCTCAACAAATATGAAGTCAATGGGAAAATATGTAACTGAAGAAGCAACTCACAACATAAAGTACACATTGTGTTACGATAATGACGACCGACCATTTTCCTTCTCCTAACCGTCAAATTAAATTCCGTATCAGTGCAACTCCCCATATGTTGCATACTATATATCAGACAATAATAATGTGAAACAATAGTTGTTTTATATTTAAACGAAATATGAAGATAATGTAAAAAAAAATATTTTAAAAGTGTAGAACATTATTGTGCCGAAACAATTTCCAGAAATTTCCTTTTGGAGTATGAACCACATTTTGGACCAGTTCACTGGTACGCTTAACCGTCAATTTATATTCCGTATCAGTGCAACTATCCGTATATGGTGCATACTACATATACACAAACACCAATAATGTGAAACAATAGTTGTTTTATATGTCAAAGAAATATGAAGATAATGTAAAAATATGAAAAATTTAAAGTAGAGTGTAGGACATTATTGTCACGAAATAATTTTCAGAAATTTCCTTTTGGAGTATGAACAACATTTTGGAGCAGTTCACTGGTACGCTTAACCATCAAATTATATTCCCTATCAGTGCAACTACCCCATATGGTGCATACTATACAGGAGGCGATACACCAATCATAAATATGCAACAGAAACAAGGAGACATTTCTGCCTGGTAATAGCACTGACACCTACGATAAAAGAAGCAAATGAGCATGCAATCCACCTTATGGTAAGTGGCACATGCCCACGTACATCTAAATACAATCCCAGATAGGTATATAGCTGAAGTCGGCCACAGGTATATTGCTACCCCCGAGGACAAGTTGGAAAGCCTCATTTATCTCCCCTATCTCCCTTTTTTCTTCCTCCCAAGTTTATCTCCCTTACCCTCCTGAATACCAGTGAACCTGGTGGAACCAGGTGCAAACCACCGTCAGTCGTGTTACTTTTATCGTCCTCTGGAATATCAATGCATCACCAATATACTTTTGGATTTATGTGTTAGAGTTTAAGTACATATGACAACTCAGATTCATTAAAAAAGGTACTTGAAGGTAAATAGTTAAAGGATTTAATTTTGTGCGTATAAACTGTGCCCATAAAGCAACGTTACTAACTAGACTTATGACTACACACTACGAATATTATATTATTAACTACGGTTTACGGCACTGCCTCCTTTGATCTCAATTAATATTTACATTCACAATGAGATTTACTTAACATTAAATACCTACTATTTGCGAACGCTCTTTGTCATGACTTTGAATTTCATATTTACATATCACTCTTAACCTTACAAAAACCTATTTATTTATGTACTATTGACGAATGCTTGACAATTATACATGCATTGTCCTTATCCTTAAACTATAACTGGAATCAATGTTTGTTTATAATGATATATACACTTAATGTTTATGTTTTATTTACAAATGATATGCCGCTCTACCTTTCCGATATATATTTACATGTTGTATTTAGCAAACTTACGATTAGCACAGTTAGCGACAGCGAATGCGCATGTAATGCGATTTTTCTTGTTAAAGTAAGTAATCATTAATACGTATACCTAACTCCGTATAGAATATGAGGTCCAGGTTCCTAGGTGAAGTTGGTTACGAATTGCTAGTATGCACACTTCAAGAACTGATTTGGTGCAGCTTTCACAGTTTAGGCAGTAAGGCATCTTGTCGTTAGGCGCCTTATCCTACCCGGCGCTTATAACAACGCGCCACCCACCCTGCCCATAAACCTAGGTAATATTATAATCTACGTATAATGAACAGTTTGATGGTAGTCGCAAAAATATGGTTATCAATACAACGCATTCACTTTTGACTTCATTAATTTAGTACACATTAGTATGTGTAACCAACTCCAAATAGAATAAGAGTTCTGGGTGAAGTTGGCCACAGATTGTAAGCGTGCTCACCCCAAGGACCAAGTTGGAGCACGTCTCAATATTTGGGCAGTAAGGCAGTAAGTTGTTAGGCGCCTTATCCCACCCGGCGCTTCGTAGAGCGCTTTACCCACCCTGCCCATTGATATAAACCTTAAACCTACATAATATACTGTGCGTATTTTAAACACTGTTTCTATTCGCAAGAGTACGATTTATTACAATTTCGGGCACTATCGCCAAGTATGCGAGATGCATGAATGAAACCTACGAGTTATTTTTAATTTACTCGTACCAGTAAAGAACAATCTTGACCATGTAGCATCTTAATCTATAGCGCGATTTTTTAAGGCGAAAATTCAAAAATAAAGAGAAACAATCTTTCGACAACAACAGACATGTGAAGATAAAAAAGTAGAAAGTAGGTTTTAAAAGGCAGGTAACTAATGCAACGAAATTTCGGAAATTTCAATTTCGGTAATGAACAACATTTCGGATACAGTTCGTTTCAGTGCAACTATCCCCATATGATTCATGTTATTTATATACAAACAACAATAATGTGAAACAATAGTTTTATATATCAACGAAATATCAAATCAATATGAAAATATGTAAATTATAAAAAATAAACTTTACAAACCGATAACGTACAACATAAAGGTGCACATTATTGTAACGAAACCATTTTCAAATTTTACTTTTTTAGTATGAACAACATTTTGGAGTAGTTCACTGGTACGATTAACCGTCAAATTATATTCCGTATCAGTGCAACTCCCCATATGTTGCATACTAAATATCCACAAACAACAATAATGTGAAACAATAGTTGTTTTATACATCAACGAAATATGAAGATAATGTCAAAATATAAAAAAAAAAATAGACTGTAAAACATTATTGTAACAAAACAATTTCCAGAAATTTCCTTTTGGAGTATGAACAACATTTTGGAGCAGTTCACTGGTACGCTTAACCGTCAATTTATATTCCGTATCAGTGCAACTACCCCGTATGGTGCATACTATATATCCAGAAACAACAATAATGTGAAACAATGGTTGTTTTATATATCACTGAATATAAAGACAATGTGAAATAATGAAAATTTAAAAGTAGAGTAGAACATTATTGTAACGAAATAATTTTCAGTATTTTCCTCTTGGAGTATGAACCACATTTTGGAAAAGTTCACTGGTACGATTAACCGTCAATTTATATTCCGTATCAGTGCAACTATCCGCATATGGTGCATACTACATATCCTCATACACTAATAATGTGAAATAATAATTGTTTTAAACATCAACGAAATATGAAGACAATGTAAAATTTGAAAAATTAAAAGTAGACTGTAGAACATTATGGTAAGGATATAATTTTCAGAATTTTCCTGTTGGAGTATCAACAACATTTTGGAGCAGTTCACTGGTACGCTTAACCGTCAAATATTATTCCGTATCAGTGCAACTACCCCGTATGGTGCATACTATATATCCACAAACAACAATAATGTGAAACAAGGGTTGTTTTATATATCAGTGACATATAAAGACAATATGAAAACTTAAAAGTAGAATGTAGAACATTATTGTAACGAAATAACTTTTAGTATTTTCCTCTTGGAGTATGAACCACATTTTGGAAAAGTTCACTGGTACGCTTAACCGTCAATTTATATTCCGTATCAGTGCAACTATCCGCATATGGTGCATACTACAAACATGTCCACAAACAACAATAATGTGAAACAGTAATTGTTTTAAACATCAACGAAATATGAAGATAATGTAAATATTTAAAAAATTAAAAGTAGAATGTAGAACACTATTGTAACGAGAAAAATTTCAGAATTTCCTTTTGGAGTATGAACAACATTTTGGAGCAATTCACTGGTACGCTTCACCATTAAATTATTTTCCGTATCAGTGAAACTACCCCATATGATGCATACTCCTTCCCACTCCCCTTCCCTCAGTGTCCAACAGTTTTATGTCAATTCTTCTCTTTCTCTTCTTTCAAGCAACTTTCACAGCTTTGTCCAAACCCGCATTATACTCAAAAGCGAAATAGAAATTTCCAATACCCAAACCCAACACAGTTTAAATGAGCAGATGAAGAAGTAAAAACAAAATTAATTTAAGTAATACTTTGTGGTTTTTTAAATATCTTTTATCGCAATCATGGAGTAGTAGAGCCAGATGAGGTCAAACATGCGTTCAAGTCTATTCCTTACTGGTTTAGCTTATAATGGTACTTCATGAAAATGTGCTGTATTGAATATTATAATAAGAGTCTATAGATATAAATATACGATCAGTAACTTTACGGCAATATATATATATATATATCGACGAATAATTTAGAAAGAAATTTACATAAATATTTTGTAAATTAAATGAATGAAAGAATGTATTTGCGACAAAGATTTTACATATTTAGAAGATACATATTTCGATCACCTTCAATAAGATTATAGAACCCAAATATGACCGCTTGGTTCGCTATAACCTTGAATATGTCAATTTAGATTTCAACCGAGATTAAATCGTAACTAACTTAAATAAGCAACATATTAATTTAAAATTAAATTAAATAAGTTCATAAGTAACAATAAACAAATTAAAACCAAAAAATAAGATCTGTACGAACTTAAGTTAAATATTGGGTAGGTAGTTGACTTATATTGCCTTCAGTACAGACAATCCCTTAGTATTCACATGAAAACTATTTCTCTAAGCTATTCAATGTGGCTATATGGTCCTCCAATAATTCATTCAAGATCAATTTGTCGTAGACTGATTGCGCGCGACATGTGTTCGCCACTGGCGTCAATGCAAATCCTTTTCACTTCAGCAGCAAAGACACATATTTTACAACAGTGATGAACAGATCCGAGAATATTATCCTCTTATCCAACACCCTTGTCGTTCAAGTTTCGGCTGCTGTTGTGTTTATTTAGACTGACGAATAGGCTCAGGACATTTCGCGTGGTAACGACAATCTATCATGATTTACTGGAACATCACGGCAATTCTTCGGGTGCACTAATTCATTCGGTGAAAGAGAAAAAACTACACGGTGTTCGTTAAGCAAAAAATGGACAAGAAGCAAGATGAAATGCATCAGAACACGAGAGGAACAAGATAGCGAACGGGCGCCGCGATGCGACTGTTAAATCGCTGATAAGGTGCCGGCCGATACGCTCGCATCGTTACGGTCAAGGTTCTGTTTGGTATTCGATTTATATCTGCTTCAAGTCATTTTGCGTGAATAGTCGAGTTTCGGTTGATTGTAGGCTTAGTGAAATTAGCTTTCTTGATTTCAGTCTCGAAAGATAGTTAAATGAGTGACCTTCGGTGATTTTCAGCCATTTAACGCCTTTATCATCACATTTTAAGCATTTCTCGACCTTGCCTAGGTCACTCGCTGCATCGATCAAAACCTTAAAGCCAACCACTGAAAAACAGTAACGCGAGCCTGGTATTAAAACAAATAAGAATAATATACAATCTCAATGATCACAGCCATATCAGTTTGTCAGCACGGGCTTCCAATATTATTAAAAATATTAATCGTAACTCAAATTGATAAAAATATTTCTTTCTTACATTTATATCACAGACACTGTTTTTAAATCAACAATTAATATTGCGAATCGTGGGCAGTCAATAAGAAGTTATATTTTCACTTTGTCACTCAAGTAAGAAGTCGCTAATGACAACGGGAACTTATAGTAGGTTTTCTTATCTCAGTGACCACCCAGGATGACCATGTCATTTTGGTAGTAAAAATTCTAAATCTTATTGAAGGATGGTTTTGATGATGCAAAATATATAGCTTCTACAATAAGTAAAAATCAACATTATTACGGGTCCTCACGATATGCGGTTTATTTTTATTTTTTTGCCGATATTCCCACCCAGTTAGTTTGATCGTGGTCACGGCGAAATATCGGCAAAAAGAAATTCGAAAAACCGCATATCGTGAGTACCCGTAACATATTGAAATGTATTAAGTCTAAAATCATATAAAGTAAATCAAATCTAAATTAAAATATAAAGGCATTTGTAATGAAATAGTCATAATCATTAACAATAAAGATCACCTTAAAACCAATTATAACATTGTGCGCATATTCAAGTGTATATATATTATATAGCAGGCAATTTCAAATGAATTGATTAATAGATAGAAATGTTTACAAATAAACCAGAAAAAGAAATCGATGATTAAACTGTAACGGACCATGTGTACGAAAAAGAAACCGCTCATCTACAATGATATATGTACATATGAAGATACGTCTAAATGCCTATAATCTAGATTATTATTTTTAACTCTCAGGGTCATCTATTTTTACATTGCCCTTCCATATTTTCCTTAATTAATGTTTTTTTTTTCGTAGACACTCTTCTCTTGTAACATTTTCACGCATTTGTGACTATCTATGTAACATTAGAAAATTTAAGCACATAATTATAAGAAAAAAGTTATTGATGTCTGTTTAACTTTGACTTAAAGATAAAAGATCGAGGAGTATTTTAGGTTGGTGAAAAGCGTGATTAAAGGTTTTGAAGAAGTATTCAGTTATTTTTTTGGTAATCAAGCTGTATCACAGATCGGGCATCTTCCACCGATCTGCAGAAGAATAGCGTTACGGATTATACTTTAAGCTTGAGAACAAGACGTGACGTCTCGACAAAAAAACGTAACGTCTCGACAAAAAGACGTGACTTTTGAGTGACATAATGAGCAAGGCAAAAACGCGAAAGAAGTTTAAGATTTCGGAACTCGCCAAGGAATAGATTAGTGGAAATCATTAGCACATCAAATAATAGAAAACATATTTACGGCTCTGAGGAAATAGAGATTATAGTCTCGAAGAAGAAGAAGAAGAGTAAGGAGAAAATTCGTATAAGATGACAAAAGATCTATATGTGGAAATAAAGAAATTATTTGTAACCTTTCTTTAATCTTCAACCATAACAGGAAATAACCAAGATCCTGTACTATTGTTCTTGCATTAACATTAACAGTACAATATGGAGCTTTTATAAATTATATGGAAGAGATTAGTCTCAATGAATATAGCGAATTAACATAATAACTTAGTAAATTAAGTTAGGGAAGAGCAAGGGTTCGAAAAGATAGGAAGGGAAATAAGTAGCATATGAGCATGCAGACCACTTGGTGACATGTGAATCCACAGCTCATAGCATCTGCAACCGACACTTATTAGAAGGTAAGTGCCATCCTGGTTTTCAGATACTTTGCTACTTCCGAGGACTAAGATGGAACGCCTCGTGTGCTATAAGCGCTGGCTATCACATAGATCCAACGAGAAACATGGAAGATGCTGTTTCTCGGCAGAAATAGGTGACGGTGGTACCGACCCAGACGAACCCAGCACAAAGGTTCTACCACCCGTAAAAGACATAAAATGCCGAAGAAATTGTTAGGGAATTAGAAAATGTACTCAGGTTATACCCAAATTTCTTAATATAAAAAGATAAATAGAAGAAAACACGAAGTATTGAAAAGACAATACAGCGTACGAAGGTACGCTTTATTGTCTCTGAAGAAAGTATTGCTAGGAGAGAAAAAATACTAGTGTTTAAATAATAATTTCACATATTTCAGTTGTACTCGATCATTATTTGTGACAGTCATGTCAAATTCGTGATGTTATCTGAACTTACAAAAGCAAGGAGGATGAATTGATAGATGGTATTTCCAAAGACTTGTTACACTTTTAAAAAGTTATAAGCTGTTAGAAGCACAGTATTAATTATCAGATCGAAAGCTATTTTAAAATCATATTCAACATTTCCTTGCGAAGGTCGATGAGGATTATTATTATCATGTGTCAAAATTTACTGATGTTACACATAATTTTATAGATTATGACTTAACTTTAATATTACATATATATTCGGCTTAACTAGATGTTACTCATATTTCCACCATCACATATAATAAGAATAGAGTTATCAACCAAGATACAACTGTACATTATTCATTTATTGAAAGAAACCCTTTGTGTGCATTATGATAATAATATATTGCCTAAAGCAGAATGATCACATTAAATTAGTTTATATGAAAGAAGTTATTCGCCATAAGTTATAATTAGTAAAAAAGATTAACCAAGGTAGATCACTGATGTATCTAGTACTCGGTACATAAAAATATAACATTGGAAAGTAGATACATTGAAATTATAGAACACAATAATATTTAACTTTTAACCGACAGCCGATAGTAGATGTTGGAAATTTACCTAGATTTTATATAAGTACTATCGCAAAATTAACTCATTTTAGTAAGCAATAGGTAGTGGCGATAGAAGGTTTTTTTATTTCCTTAATGTCGATATTTCGATCCATTAGCAAAGACAGTGCTCATTGCCAAACTGAGCATCAGTTTCGCCGTGATTACGATCCGTGCGAGTGGATCGAAATATCGGCTCTAAAGAAATAAAAATTATAGAAATGAAACATTGAAAGCGTATTATGTTACATAACGCTTATATTTTAATTGAATAGATTGTACAACGCTTGGGTCACGAGCTGGGCCCATGCATTATACATCATCATCAAATATAACAATATTCGCTTTATGTAACATATAAGTTTTCAACGCTTTGTTCAACTACTGTCAAAAAGGCGATTCTATTCAACCAATATTTGTGTCGAATAAATTGTGGCTTATTGAATTATTTACAAAACCACCAAAAATTAAATAAGGCAAAAAAAAATCTTATCAATGTACATAGAGATTTGAGACTCTTCATCTTACGATGCTGTTTATAATTAAGAACGAAACAATTTATATCGGTATGATAACTCGTAATCTTATTAAGAATGCATACAAACTTCATATGGTGTTTTAGGACACACAAGTAAGCACGCCTACTTCTATGATGATGAACGCCTTACAATCGTGACTCCTCACTAGAAAACTCACAATGAGATGACACTCGACTATGAAATACCAGGGTCAAGGCACCTGGACTTATCCGATGGTGTTATAATACAAAATCATTTTTTTTTTTTCAGAAAAATGACCCCCGGATAAGACTCTTTAAAGTAAGCCTATTCAACTTTGCACTTTGTACATCTTATTAACTACTTAGTGAAATAGATTCTAAAAATATATTATAAGACTATTTTCCTTTTGCGAATAAATGTTACATATTATGTCGTTAGCCAAATCTAAATCTTATCATATACCTAAACGTCGTCAACGTCAACGACGACGCTTGTACAAACGACAACATCAAAATCAACGCCAATAACTACACCAACGTCTAGGCCAAAGCCAACGTATAGGTAAACGCCATCGCCACTATTAATGCCAACACCTTCTACGCCAAAACCAACGTCAACATCAACGCCAATGACTATACCAACGTTGAGGCGCTAGCAAACGTGAAGGGAAACGCCATTGCCACTATCAATGCCAAAACCTATTATGCTAAAAACAACGTCAGCATCAACCCCAATGACTACATCAACGTCTAGGCCAATGCCAACGTCAAGCTATACGCCATCGCCACTTTTAATACCAGTTGTTACGCCAAAACCAACGCCAACGTCACATATCTATGCATATGATCCCGAGCCTAATTCCTTAATTCCTAACATTAATTCCAATATCAATACTATAATAATATATATGTACTTATATACGCTCCCACCTATACCATAAATTATTTAAAATAAATTTAAGATTAACTTAAGTGTTAAAATATATATCTTATACATCTATATATACGCGTATTGATAAAAGATTTGAAGTATTATTTATATAAGAAAGATATCTAATCAATGCCGAAAAAAAAACCTAAATATACGGAAAATGGAGCTACCATACGTTCACGATAACATATTTCGAGGGACTCTACTTGACTTTTATTTTTCTGAACGTCCAAAAAGTATTCATAGTATGGTGATTAAAAAAAATATCAGATGCATTTAAGATACATAATATTTTTTTAAATACTATATTTTTTTGCCAAAGAACGTGTAAGCTTTAGATTTTTTTATAAGTGTATAATGAATTTATTTCGGGATATTTTAGTGGACATCGAAAAACGCCTGTTATTGTCACTGCAGACTATAGAATATATCCGATAAGAATAAAAAAAATGCATAAGTGAAATTTATTTATCAAGACATATTTTGGCGAGCCCTGTCATCTATGATAACGTAACATAGTCGTCCAGACTTTCCGTAATATATATATTTATGACACTCAAACAATTAATACCGATATATAATGAAAAAGTGATCTTAATTATATGCTGATATGCTGGATATATTACTTATATAATAATAGTTTATATCGCGACTCTGCCTATATGTATAAGAAATCGCTTCAAATAACATAATTCTAATTAACTAATGCTTTTCCTTTTTAACCCATCCGGTTTGAATATATATATATGTACATGTTTACAACCAATACTCTTATTTTAAAACACTACTTTTGAAAAGCTATTGGGCACACCTCGGTTCAAATGTACAATTAATAATCCACTATTCCAATTAATAATGACCTTCAAAATGACGATACACGTGAGATATTAAATTAATTAATTTAAAATATTAACGCAATATGGAAAACTAAACATAAATATATAATATTTGAAATGGTAAATAAACAGAAATGCTAATTATATTATTATAAAGAAATATTCGAGAAATACCAGAATAGTATCAATGTATTATAGACTAACTAAAAAAAAATAGAGTCCAACATCACTCCGTGTAGGTCATTTTCAAGTCCATTTTTAATGGAGCGGCTTATATCTTAGATATACTTAAAATACTAAAATCATGCATTTAGGTAACGAGATATATACCATAATAATAAATAAACATGTTATATTCTAATATTATTTAAATATTTCTATGTATGCATAGGCCACACTTTTGGTTGCATTATATTTATATTGTTCGCAATTTGGGTTTCATTTCTATCAAAGATTTCGACGAACTGTAAAGGAAGGACTTACGATATCAGTACCCCGTTCGTTTTAAGATACTCTTGCTTTATGAAACCAGCAGTGGCGTAGCGAGGGGGGGGGAGGGCGAAGGGACGGTGCGCCCCGGGCGGCACGTTTTGAGGGGCGCCAAAAAAAGATTTGGGGGGCGGCAAAAACAGATTTGGCAACATTGTTTTGTCATCAAGTTCGATATTGTCGTTTTTTTTTGGTCGTCAACTTAGATATTGTTGTTTTTTTTTTTGTCAAAATTTATGGCGAGTTCAAGTTCCGCCCCGGGCGGCGTAAGCTCACGCTACGCCACTGGAAACCAGTAAACTGTTGTATTTACATCAACAGACATTGAACGTGGCAGATACGATAGTATTCGTTGTAACACGAGCGCGCAGACGGACCGTAAGCTGTTGAAATATTGTATAGACAAGTATGATATCGTTTGCTCCGTCACGTTTGATGCCTGTAGATGTATAGTAACATGTTTGTGTCTGTGTATGTATGTGTGTAGAGACACCCTCCGGATCTCTCATGTGCTACAGTTAAATCGACATAAGGGTGGTGAGCAAAGTATTTCTGGGCTCGAAGCGTCCTCTTACCGGGCAATACACAAGGAGGTCGAATATCCGGATCCATTACATTAATACATAATAATAAAAACATTTTAATATAATGTACAAATGTAAAAGATTGACCAGCCCCATTATTTAGCGGAAGGTTCAGTACTTCAATGGTTTAAACAGTAACATAAACGCTTTCTACACTCAGAGCCCTACAGTGGGATTTTCTCCTGTGTCGTGGGTGCCATGGACACACAAAGACGAATACACAAACACCCAGACCCAGAACAG
>DWNE01007937.1:0-11883 GCA_018249875.1 Cecropterus toxeus | reverse complement strand
CACCAGTCCTCATATTATGAGGTTCGAACTTCTAGCGTCGTTCCCTAACGAGCCGACGGTCGTCCTCCAGGTGGTCGGAGGTTAAACCAGACCTGATGGTAAGTGGTCACCGCCGCCCATGGACATTGGTAACCAACTTCATATAGAATAGGCTTGCTATTTGAAGACAATTACAAATACGTCGCTACTCATGAGCCCTGTAATGGTCACTTCATATACGGATAAGTGAGCCAACTACGATATATATCTATCCTTTTAAAATACTATTTGGTACAATTGTCAGTATTACATTTCTTTTAATTTTAGACACTATACGATACATATAATTATATGTTGATGAATATATAATGTGATTAATTATAGAACCATCAAGAATATTTGACATAGCGGCCAATAATCGCCAAAAATTTGGCAGCGCGGGAAAACAGGTAGGATGGAAGGTATCTGACTATCTATCAATTTAATGTTGGTCGACAATTAATCTGTTTTATTACATTAGAATCGTGTTAATTTTTTTTTTAAGTTGTACCTATGCTATGCCGATAATTGAGACATAAAAAGCTTCTGTCGGTTAACACCGAACGCACTGACCTACGGCGAGCGGTGGGGATCATAAACAAAGTCGGTCGGTATGATATCAAACATCGATGACGCGATGTAAACAAAGGCGGGCGGCTGCGCGGGCGGGCGGCGCGCATGCGCGGCGGCGGCGCGCGCGCGGCGGCGCAGGCGCAGGGCGGCCGGGCGCGCCGTCAGTACGCGCGCGCCCTCGCCATGGCTCGGTGGCTGAAGGCCCTCGCGGCCGTCCTGCTCCTCGTCGCCGCCGCGTCCGCGCGCAAGTCGCCCGCCCCCAAGCAGGAGCCCCAGATCGAGGAGGTGACCGCCAAGCAGCTGGAGCGAGTGCTGGAAGACAAGGACTTCGTCGCGGTGTTCTGGTGTAAGTGCCGGCACTCGCCCGCCGTCCGCCGAGCGGCGCGCGCGCGTCCGCCGCGCTGGCCGCGCGCCAGGGCGGGGGCGGCTGTCGAAACGTCTGCGACGGCGCTCGTCCAAATGGGTTATCGCCGAGTTAATGATCTTCGGACGGGGCGCGCGGAAGACCGCTCGGCTCGGTGGCCGTGCGCATGATATTTTCGAAGCGAGCCTCGGCTGTCCACGGTTATGCAACCGCGCGGCGGAGACAATAAAACTCGACCCGACCGCCGCGGCCGTCAGCGCCGCCTAAAATGGCGCCGAGTCTCGTTTTCCACGGTTCCACCGATGCTGGCCCCAAGGTCGCCAGGCGCCTACGCTCCGGGCTCGGCTAAAACTATTACAGTGTGTGCCGCATGTTCCGCTGAAATAGATTTCCATTACGTGGTATTGGCATCCCGACTATTTTTGTTTGTCGCCAACTATAAGAACTTATTCTAAAACCCGTCAAACTATCTGTCACGCTTCGAAAAACTGTGATATGTGAGTGTTAGCGGCGAGCGAACTCGCGTCGGTCATTCCTCGGATATCTGTTATCGCGTCGATGCAGCTGTAGCGATTGTCTTGTCTAATATTGACTCTGCTCATTTGAAGCATTCAGAGCCAGACACAAAAAGCGCAATAAATCACTGTCTAAACTCGGCAGTAATGCTAGGCAATCTTTTGGCTGAGAGATCAGTCCACGTTAGCCGTGGCAACATTATCCAACGGCTATAAAAATTAATGGTTAAGAGATCCCAATTAAATCCCTAATATCAGCAAAAACATACCACGTGACTAACCATCCAGATAATAGACGTCGTTATGTACAAACACAAACATAAACAAATCAAACTTCGGCGAAAACAAAAAAAATGCTAACGAAACAATTAATATAATAATTTAAATTATTTCAATTGATAACAATATTATTTTTATTTAAAGTGTAAATAACTGTCTTCGTACAGTTCGACCAGTCTATAAAAATATAGAGATCATTAGATTGAGTAGAGACGCTATTAATTCTAAATATAAAAGCACTTAAAATCTGAGAGGTTAGACAATACCTTCATTAACCTGATCTTTGGGATAATTATAATCTAATAGAAATTGTAGTTTGAATGTGGCATGGTAAGAGTTTCACTATAAATATTGTGCAACTTTTTGTGAAACAAGCATATTTCGGAATTTCTAGCACCCGCAGAACATCTTAATACCGGTCTCTAGGCTGTTTTGTAAATTTAAAAATAGTCTCCGTTGCTCAGTATAATGTGTTAGAGAAAAGACACTATTCCGAAAATGCTTGGTACAAATGTTTCGCTTGGAATTCTTCCAAAATCATCGTTATCAATTTAGTTACTGGATTAATGAGAATCGAGACATTTAAAAGAATAATAGAAGCTATATTTGTTGTGAGAAGATTAATTAAAAACAGATAAAATCAAGGTTAAATAAAACTTCCGATGGGAAGGAATTCGAATGAGTTCATTTGAGTTTTATGTTGTCTGAACAGTGTAATTTGCTGAAAGAAATTAACCGAGAGTAATTCCAGAGTGCAGTTTATGAGGTAGGAGAGGGTTATTTATGTTCAGAAGCTCACAAAGCGCGTTTATTGATATGTCAATGTTTGTGTTGATTATCTGTAAACGTGGCATTTACCCAGAAAAGCATCTATTTTAACATTATGTCAATTACTCAGTAGTGTAATTGAGTGTATTCAGTTGTAGTACCAAATTAACTGCTATCGGCTATACCCACCGTACTAATAGTATCTAATAATGAGGAAAAAACTAAACGTATTTAAGCATAGTTTTCGTTGATAAAGTCCAAATTGATGATTGCACTCTTTATATCAATTGACCATTAATTTACTATATTAAGCTCTTCATATTTTAACTACGCTTATACTATATGTCCATATTTACTATATGGAGATTGGTTGGCAGATTACTTTCATTGGTAATTTTCTAATTCTTATATGATTTAGGTTTATATTAGTCTTTTAAAAAGAAAAATCACTAGTTTGTACTTTCTACAATACCATGTATACCCCTCTGATGGTAAGTGACTACTGTTGCCAAAAGACATAGTCAGTCACATCAGTTACAGATAAGTTGCCACCCTTATTGGACTAAGTTAAAAGACTCGTATAAATATGCCTCCTTTAAAAAACCCTTCAAACACAGCAGCGCAGAACAATGCGATTATTGGCAGACATAGGTGTTGTAGTTCTTCCGGAGTCGAACCCTGAAGGATTCTACCATCTTTAATTTACCATCTACCTATCTACTTCTATCTGTTCAGGTTTTGTCTTGTACTAAGGCATATTTAGCCTACTTTTGGATAGAAATCATATTTTATTTGAAATATTTTGGTATTTGGAATAATCCCATCCCAAATATTAAGATTTTTCTGATTATTTAAAGAAAAAATTACATTTGAGTTTAATCATTGTTATGTTTCCCTTTTTTTGATTACACCTTTCGATCATTAATCTAGATATATCCAAAGAACTAGAGGTAGAGACGAACTAGTACTTATTTATTAATACCTGCACTGCAATCAGATGTGAATGTTCCGAAGCACGACGAAGTCATTAGTCTCTAGATTTATAAGTAACAACTGTTGCTTAATCAACGAAAGGCGTATCACAATGTATCCAAATAATTTATTAGCGTTACAATAAGCTTGGACATCATTTGGATGAGTCACACCGTGGCTGCCCGGAAACACACGTGTTCAAGGGACTTTTCTCTTGGCAGGAATTATTAAGTCTTTTGATAAGTTTGATTAGAATACTTTTGAAAGTAAGACTTTTCGTAGTTTACACATTTTCTCTGGTAACACTGCTTGTTCTTTTTGTATTTTTATATTAGTGGTGTAACTGAGGTCTGGTTCAGTGATCACTGTCGCAGCTAGCGTTATGAGCGTCCCGGATAGGTTTGAATTTTGCACCCTCAAGCTTGAAGATCTTTTACGCTCTTTAGTTGGAAGGTCTTGATGATATTTATTTGATGACTTACTTCAGTGGTCTATAATTTGCTTTCATGGGCAAATTTACAATAATCATATAATCTAATGTACAGTATTTACGGAGCGTCCTTCAAATCAGCTGATTTTGGCGAATGACTGTCATTCGCCAAAATTAGCTGACGCGATTCACAAGCAATCGTAGTTACAAATTATTCAAAATTACAGAGAGAAATGCTTTACTTAATTGAGCACATTATTCTCGAAATTTTACTCGTTTCCTGATTGAAATGATTACCTAAGAGAGATTTGATGCGTTTCAACACAACCCCTAAATGTCATCTATATGTATATATATAAAAGGCAATTCCAACTCACTGACTAGAATCTTAAAATTTAGTACAAGGGTTCCTTTCATGGTGTAAATAAACGATAAGACTCTTAAATATACTTACAGAGTTAGCAGAATAAATTGCGGCCCTGGTATATGTCCCTCGTGATAGTGCCTTGTTATAACGGAGTTAGTAAGTATGACTAAATAGGCAGTAATAGTATAATAAACAGTAGTAAGATCGAAATTTATAACAAACTTTCCAATTTGGTTCTTTGAGGCTTCAACGCATTATTGATCAATCTCAAATAGGGGTCCTTTGTTATTTTATGTTGATTAGAGATGTCCATGAGCGGCAGTTAACATCAGGTGCAGCTGCCAGTACATAAAAAGTTTACTAGTAGGTACGCAAGTAGTTTAAACATCCTTCATAATTTTCTGTCCGTCAATATTTACATAACATTGTAAACAGTGTTACATGTTTTTATTTTTGTGATGCTAAAAGCCGACTACCGAGGAACGACGACAGACGAGTCTAGTAAAAAAATATTAGAATATTATGAATTGTAAAAACAAGTGATAGCCTGGTGTTAATATGAATTGGACTTCTCACATTGTATATTCGAAGGTGACTCCGAGCGCGTACTTGAAGTTTTTCTAAATTCATTTTCATTTAAATGTGGTAGAATTCTTTGTAGTTACTACTCCGGAAACACCATCGCCACTCTTATTTCTACATAATCGGAAGGGTGTGGTAAAGAATACATACGTACTTATTAGATACCAAATGGTATGGTCGAACTATGGTTGAACTACATTGGTTCTACCACCTGGCAAATGCCAGGTGGTAGAACCAATGTAGTTCGACCGGGGAAGTACCACCGCCACACCTATTTCTAGCGTGAAGCAGTTCTTGCGTTTCGGTGGAAGGGTGTGGTTGCCGGCTCACTTTTATATGAGGCGACCATCTCAGTCCCCGGAGTAGCAACGCATCTGTGATAGACTTTGTATAGAACCCCTGTTTTATATGAGGTTGCTTGCAAATGTCCATGGGCGGCAGCACTTACCATCAGGTGGGCTGCTTGCTCGTTTCCTACTTCATATTAATAAAAAAAAACATTTAAAAAGATCAGATTGCTTTAAAAATTTTTTGTTCATAATGATATATTTTATTTAACGATTTATATGAGTTTTATGAATAATTTTATTTTATTTATGAATAAAAGTCTATTAATTAGTTCGTCGTGATAGTCAAAAAGTCAATTATTTGTAGGCGCCATTTTTTCAATCATAAACTTATGTCACTCTCCAGAATGACACGCTTGTAAAAACGATATGTCACACGTCACAATCCATCAAGCCTTTTGGGCTGCAACGCGTGCCACGAAGTGGACATACATACAAACATACATACATATATACGCTCGAAAAACATTATCCTCTTTCTGACAAAACAAAACATTCTGTTGAACACAAATCACATTGTTGTAGATAGATAGATACACATGTGTTTTATATAATCATCCCCTATACCATTATCTCGTTTCATTTGTCTGGAAGAGTACCGAATTTAGGATTTGTAAGCTTCGATAAATACATTGACAAATTGTGTTACGCAATGTATTTGATGAAAACAAAATTGTATCCTACGAGGACCATTATAAAGTAAGGTGTTTAAATAAATTCCTTAAGGAATGTAATTTAAAATATCTATTTTTAGCCGACTGCGTCAAAAGGACCGTATTGTTTTTCGAGCGTATGTATGTATGTATGTTTCTTTGGCACGCGCTACAGCCTTAACAGCTTGACATTGTGACGTATGTCTCTTAGATATAAGAATCGTCTCAGTTTGTAAAATAAGGGAATAAGGAAACGGGAAGGAGGGACGACTTTTTTATTTTTAGATCAATACGGGTACCAAAGGTTTATTAAAATCAAATAGACCATTCTAAAAATATGTATTATAATACTTTTACTTCTCTTTTTTGATGAAAAGTCATACAAAGTTAAATTAAATATATCATTAGAAACAAAAAATATTTTAATATTTTTACCAATTTTAGGAATTCACTAACTAGGGATTTCTATATCATACTGCTATCCAAAATGTTTCGTTTTATCTTTAGTACTTTAGGCTTTACTATCATCAGTTGGAAATAAGTATCCTTCCACTTTTATATACATAGACAAGTGGTACTGTAATTCAGTTTAAGTGATGATAAAGTGAGTGTTATGTGAAGTCTATAGGTAGAGATTTCTATATAAGGTCTGCCACATAATACGTGTTGCAACCTTTAAGGGGTTGATACCTTATAATTTTAAGTGTACCCTTACAAATCCTTTGACCCAAAATACAGTAGCACTTCCGGCTTCCGGGCCTTTAAATTATAGTTACGGTATAGAAAACCATAATATTTACTAAAGTTTATTTGATCAATTTATTTGTAAGGTTAATAATTAATATGAGAATGCGACTAAGATTTATTCGAGAAATTAATCGTTAAAGTGCAATTAACAGTAAATAATTCTGAAATCAATTTTCAATCTTTAGTTTGATTCATCAGGGCAAATCCTTTGTACGTCCAGTTCATAACCTGAAAATAAAATGAAAATGGATTACAATGAAGCTTAAGGTACAAATAATAGAATGGCAGTAAAAGACCATTTTTTGGAATCTAAGCAATTAAACAATATATTTTTTTCTGACAGTACTTTCTTTTAGGCAAAATTTTTATGTTCGTTATCCGGATCCACATTCAGATTCACTTAAAATACCTTAAAAAGTGTGTGTGTGTGTATGTAATTTACACATGGCAGAAGCACGATGGAAAACTTCATAATATTATATTATAAAATATTAAGGGTATTAAGACCTTTGCTAATTCGAAAATCGATAAATTAATCCCTATCGCAAATATCTGGCATATTTCACATATATTTGAGATGGTGATTCAAAAACTGGTACAGCGCCATCTATTTGTATCGCTGACACATGCTTACGTAACGAATTTTCGTTTCATTAGGTTTCAAATCACAACTATTCTAATTCTTTAGAATCACTTTAGTTTCACTCCAAAAACGTTTCTGCATATAAAATGATTTGCTTAATAATACCGGAAGCATAAGGAAATCATTCTTCCTTAAAACCACACATTATAAGAGACTCTTAAGCATCAGCATGATTAATTTATTTTGTATCTAACAATAGCTCCCACCTCTATTGATCCAAAGTTGCTAATACGAAGTCCAACTCAATATATTAGTGATGACTCAACTAAATTGGCAAGATTAAGCTTTGGTAAGTTGGGTCAACTCCCTTCGGACTTGATTCGGGAAAGTGTGGGTTTGGAGTTTCGTCTCTGAAGAAAACGTTGGTTTATGTGATTACGTAATGCTTCGCCTGCCCGAATTTAATTCTAACTCACCTTGGCATAATCTAAAAATGTCTTACCTATGTTATTAGATCAAAAAAGAGAGAGCACTTAAAGCAGGAAGAAAATCATGAATTCTGCTACTATAGTACGAGCATGTACGAATTTTATATTCATACAATGGAAATGATGTAGATTGCGTTCAGTACAGAGTAAATTTGGTACCTATTTGCATTGATGAAAATGATCCAATATGAATTAAGTATGTTATGTGTGGTATAATTCGATATCACTTAACCTTGTTCAATATTAACGTTTGGAAAAACATGCGATATTGTATCATTGATAAATATAATTTTATTCAATATAATATATAAAAAAATGTGATCATGTATGATTAATAAAAATAATTCAAAGTTAAATAAAAGGTTCATGTTATCTACATTCTCGAAATACGTCATCACAACTTATTGTCATGCTACATAATTTATTTTTGTAGTTCAGTTTTGCTTTTAATTACTTGAATATGTGTTATGCACAGTAAATATTGCAGAGTTATAAAACCTGGATAAATATTTTAAAATAATTGGTGCCAGCTGGAAACTGAAAAAGGCCAAATTACAATTAAATTACATAATAACAAGATCAGAACACTCAACACTTAAATCACAAACATTTCAGCAGTAGGCATACTCATTTACACGGTTTTATAAACAGAAATAAATATAGAGAAAATCCTTACGACATTCCTATAGTACATTGAAAGGAATCATAAAACCTCTACGCATTAGTTACCGCCGCGTTATTACCTCATATTACTTGTTACCCAAAGAGCTTAGGTTAATCTTTAAGCGTTACTTAAGCCTAATGACTATACTAAACGGAGGCTTTTAAAACGCTAGATGTGATGGTTTCAGTACCGTGAACTACATTGTGTTCTGTTTCCTTTAGCAATAAAATTACTTTATTGCACAATTTATTAATACTTACAGCACTTTTACTGTTATATCCACAATTTAAGGTTCCATCCAATTAAGAATATTGCTACTATTTAATTTTCATAAATTACTCGTATTTAGTATTAAGGCAAATAGCTCAAAAATACATTTAAAATTATATGACATTTTTCTCTGAGGTAATATTCATACATATATATATATATTTTTCATCCGCTAGATAGTGATTCGCACGTTGGAGTTACCAGGCAAAATAGATAATGAAGTAATATAGAAAATATTTCTTCTGATTCTGATTGCCATGTATGTAAATACAATTACATGTTATTTTAATGTTAGGTTTGTTTAATAAATATTTATCGTCCATGTTATAACATAAAATTTTATTTCATTAAAATTCATGAACTCTATCTAAAGCTTAAAATTTATTATAATTACATTTTTATAAACTCGGTTCAACCCGCAGGGCACGTCTAGTGAGTAGTAAATTTGTCTTGATAACTTTATCTTCGGTTATATATCTAATAAATATTAATAATGAATGTCTTCGTTGCTTGGATAAATACAAGCTATCAATAACAATTTTTTATCTAGAAAATATCCTCTTATCAATAATCCAATATCTAGACGTTTCTCATAACGTTAAAGTTACAAATGAGCAGGAACTTTCTGATGGAAAGTGGACACAGTCACCCATAGTGTCCTGTAATCGACCTTTGAGTCCTACTTATCGTCCGGCTACATCCTTAGAATCCTGCTATCGGATAATATTAAAAAGTATAAGTTTCATCACCTAGCGGGCAGATGCCTCCTCCCCTCCATAATATGAAAACTAGTCGTGAACATTTGATTCGGAAGATTTGAACTGTTCGGCGTCGACAAAGGGGGCAATGTCGCCCCATTCTCGAAATTGAAAATACTCAATATATCAACTACCCCTATCTACTTCATGAAAATTTAAGAATATAATTTAAAGCATTAAAGTAAGGCCAAGTATGAGTCAGACTCGTGCTCGAAGGGTATTAAAATTGTAAGAAATTCAGTATGTTATATAGCCCCCCCTTAAATATTTGTTTTATTCTGCTTTCAGTATGTATACTAATATTATACTACTACTACGTTTAGTACTAGTTTTTAATATAGCTGGAACCGAAATACATCAGTTGAGAAAATTTCAACAGCTATCACGATACATGAGATACAGCCTGGCAACAGACAGACGGACAGCGGAGTTTCAGTAATAGGAACCCAATTACTGAGACTCCGCTTTTCCCCCTTCATTTTGATCCTTTGGGTACAGAACCCTAAAATAATATAATAAATCGTGAACAATATTTTGTTATTTGACCTACATACTTAAATAATTTCATCAAACAATTTTGTTCGAACCTAATTTCAAAACAACTTGTTAAATTAATTAAAGCATTAGCGCCAAAAAAATCATTAAGATTTTTCTGGTGTCATAAACGAGAAATTATATTTCTATCACGGCGCGTCCCCATTCCTCATCCTTAGGCCATCCTAAATCGATTTCTGAATATCTCACCCGAATAATTGAAGGCACCAAGAGCCATCAATCAACTAAGGTCACCTAATTTCAGAGATGGTAAAGTAAGGCCAAGGAACTAATATAACGAAAAGGTTTTACTTTAGACGAAATAACTACCTTTATTTCCCAAATTATGGCTTAATCGAACTTAAGAAGACTAACCGTCGTAGAAGATTTAAACGTCTAATGTCTAGACAAAATAAAACAATGATTGCAAGTAAGCAACAGAATTCTTGCGTGGCTTTGTTTACGTTTATCCCTTTGCAAGTATTGCAACTTTTATGATTTACATATCTATAAAATTTAAATCATACTTAGTTGTTACAAGTCATCTCAGTACTAACTAGAACAATGAAATTTTAATAAAAGCTTAGATTTATTACGTACATTATACTAAAAAACATAAATAAGAATATAACCGACTTCCATGCCACAAAAAAGTAAAAAATAATTTAAATATAAATATTGGTTTAGTACATAAACAGTACATAGTACATAGTTCTGAAGTCGGCGTTCATATACTCGTAGAAATAAAGTTTCGTCGACATAATTTAGCGAAGTGTGGTGAGCGCCGACTTCGGGACTATGTACTGTTTATGTACTAAACCAATATATATTTCAATAATTTTTTACTTTTTTGTGGCATGGCAGTCGATTATATTTTTTGTAAAAAAATGTTTTACCCTTATTAGTGATGTGACGATAACATAACAACAAACATCAAACCTCTCTTCCTTTGAGAAGTCGGTTAAAAAAGATTTTTTGATAAATCACCTACAACTGTTAAATAAAGGTTAAGTGTATTTTAAATAGCGGTTAATTGCATTATTTGTACTGAAGTATACGTATATGAAGACGTGTGTAACAGATGGTTTATTATAAGAATCTCTCTTTACTTTATTATAAGAATTATAAGAACTCTGGCTGATATTTGTATCGAAATATTATATTATTTTGATACAAATATCAGCCACAGAACAGGATTTTAAAGGAGATTATGTTTTTGCATCATATTAAACAGAAAATGAAATTTATATTTTAGTTATAAGTAAATCATTGTTTTCATTTCATGTTATAGGTAAGCAAAAATCTGAACAACTTTTTTCTATAAAAAATTGTTAAAGTTTTTAAATAATACGAAAAAATTATAATACCTTTGTGAACGTTTCCAAACAGACAGGCACTTGTTTGTTCATAGCTCTTATCACTAGAGGGCGCTGTGTCTCCGCGATTACTATGACGATGTTCTTACTCAGTTTTGGAAGCAGATCCACCCAAGGACAGTTATACGCGGCGGTTGATATACGACCACTCTGAAAAACATACGTGACTCGAATATTCACGTATGGAAATTATACGGCACATGACATGTAATTACCCATTAGACTCACGTCCGTAAGAGGGCATGTCTTCCCAATTTTGTTTGGAATGTAAAATGAATTAAGTTAGTACAAAGGCATTGATATTCCTTATGACTCCGTCCTTTTGTGAAGAATGTCAAACACAGTACTCATAATATGATATTATTCACAACGATTTTACAATATGAAGTTTTTTCATTACTCGATTTGTATCATATATATTACGTACATTTACAATATGAATTTATTGCAAAACAATCAGTATATAATAGTAAAGACACTTTATGAACCATTACTTACTACGGTTCACTTATATATGTGGCGACCATCTTAGTCCTCGGGAGTAGCAACGCATCTGTGATCGACTTCAGATAGAATCCCTGTTCTATATGAAGTT
>DWNE01007936.1:0-11884 GCA_018249875.1 Cecropterus toxeus | reverse complement strand
GCCTTTAAATATGAAATATTTTTGGTTTTATCTCATAATATAAATAAATGTAAAAAATCCAAAAAAAACCTACTTTAATTAGAGAAAAAGATTTAAAAATGTTTTAATTCTTTTAAGGTTTTAAAAAAATAATAATAATAATTGCTCCGTGTTCGAAGTGTTAACTTATAAATAAATTAAATCTAGTGATTGTCATGAATATTTGATAATGAAATGGTAAGCACACCTTAATAAATATGATGATATAGTAGTATGTAAAATGTTTTACATGCTTGGCTTGATAAAACAATGAGTCATTTTCTGATATTGTAGTATTAAAAGTAACACTATATTTTTCGATCTGGAGAAATTTAAGACGCTAAACAAAACAAATCGACATAACTTATTATGCATAACAAAAAATGTTTACAACGAAAAAGCACTCTTCAATTCTCATCCATTTGCAAATATAATAGACAAATTATCAAGAAATTCAGGTTTGCAGGCCATAAATATTAATTTTATGTCATGGAATGTGTCACAAAAAATATTAACGTCTCTGTTCTACATGTGGCTTGCAAAAAGTTAGTTTTATTCCTGTACAGAGTACATGCATAAAATTGCATTTATTTATTTGGTAGCAGTTAAAAACACTCGTGGTCATGCAAAAACGAATTTCTGTATAATGCCGCATAACAAGCTGACGATATGATCTTTACAATGCAAGATGTATTGGAGAAGATCTATAAACGATTAAAGTAAATTTGTCCGTCTGACATATCACAAGTAGCAAATAAATCTAATAAACAACTATGTATTCAACTTCTTTAATAATAACTTTCATTTCTAAGTTTATATAATTTTCCAAAAACATGCAAATACTTGTACAATAAAAATGTTATATCCAAAAGAAATTAGACGACTTGTACAAACGAAGATATTCATGAAATTATATTTAACACAGCACATTTAACGTGGTTGTGTACCATAAATAGCGTATAATGATTAACTAAATTAATTTCTTTATAACCGAAATTTCAAGACAGTTGCATGGAAACAGTGGCAGGGGGCCGTTGACTAGCACTAATGGTCATTACCTATCTACCTGAAGAATAGTTCGTTATTCGTTGTTTAGGTTATATATCTCAATATAAATGGAGTTACAATTAGTGTTGTTTATATTAATGAATTTAAGGTACCTACCAATCTTACGAATACGGACAATATAAGTAATTAGGCTACACACTTACTTGTAACATAATTCTCAGGAGATAGTAACACCATCGATAAACTAACTAAACGAAAACGGAGATCAAATCAAATTCTTCTGTGATAATTCTGAGGAACCCCAAGGACTCGAAGGCACTTTTTATATGAAGGTTACAAATGCAGTGGGCGGCATTGATCCTTAATATCAGGCGGACTAAATGTTCATTTGATACTTGCAACATTATAAAAAATATATAAACTACAACCAACCAAAGTTGTTTACCATTTATAGTTTATTTTATTATTTATCTTGTGATATTTATAACCACAAATAAATACAACTCAAGACTCATTGCGCCAGCTACAGCATTAAGAAGCGGATCGAAGCACAAAAACAGTCTCCCGACGACGCGGTGGTGGAGAAAAACTCAAATTACCACAACGACTTCGAATCCATGCCATGGGAAATTACTCCCATGGTGGTTTTTGTTGCAAACGAGCATGCAGCCCACCTGATGTTAAGTAGTCACTAGTATCAGAGCAAGTTTTGGGATGAAGATCAATTATGGCGCCTACTACCTTGTCCCTATAGTCCCGGTTGCAGGCTGGGAACTAGGGGATCTTGACAACACTATGTTTCTGACAAACATGTCGATTCTATTGAAATGAAATAAAATATCGTTATGTTGCATAGGCCTACGGCACTTACAAATAAAGAAAAAATTAAGATATTTTTTCTTACATTACCGCCAGAATACGACCTCAGCTGATCCGGCAAGAAACTCAGCGGGTTGGTCTTTTTTCTTTTTGAAACTTTTTTTTTACTATTTTATTTTTTACATGGGCAATAATAGCTATCACCAGTATCTTGCCTTAAATTTGACTAAATTTGAGAGGCTTGTTTGGTCAATAAGGCCCTTGCCTTATTGACCACTAAAACGCCCTTTGCAACTTGACACCTAGCGCGGCCACTCCATTCGTTCTTTGTTAGAACTTGCTGGCTAGTATAAATTCCCAATTTTACGTAGAATTCCAACATCCTGAACTTGCATTGTTACTCCTGAAAACTGAGAACTAAGAACTGAAACGATGAATTATGTATTTATTCGCATAGCAATAGCAATAGCAATAATAGGAATAACTAATTTCTGGATTACAATGTAAACTGTAATCAAACTGTGTGTCGAACCTCAAAGGGGTCTACCATCAGAATAATTAATAACGATGAATTAAAATTTCCGTTTTGGGATATTTTGGATTCATCCTTTCTCGTGTCTATATTAATGTAGATCATCGTCAACCCATTATTGTCATTTTAGGACACAATCCACTGCTCTGGCCATGTGCGAATTGGTAGACTTCACACGCCTTTAAACACTCATATTACTTAGGCGTGTAGGTTTCTTCACGATGTTTTCCTTCACCGTAAAACAGTCATAATTATCAAACCAATTATAGAGAAATCAATGCTGCGTGCCTGGGATTCGAACCTCAGACCCTCGATGGGTTTCAAGCATTAGTCTATCAGTGTTCATTTGCTGCTTTTTCTAATATTCACGCACATGTTCCTTAAATATGCATTAATTGTGTTAAAAAATCGGAGGAATGAAGACTAGTGTTTCACATCTTTATGTTTTCAACATTATAAAGAACTCTAAAGCATAGTTTGCCGCGTGTAACCCGTATTTTTAACAGACTTCAAAAAGGAGGAGGTTGTCAATTCGGTTGGATTTTTTTACCTTATTAATCTGAATTACGTTCAGAAATAAAATAAAAACATTTACATTTTATTGCTTAAGACAAAAGTAATGTACATATGTGAGAAATAATACATTCTCCACCGGTTCCGAGATTAACGCACAAAAACACAAATTGCCTCGGGTTCGAATCCATGCGATGTGAATTTTCTTTGAAACGAGATCTTTTTGCGTCGAGTTTATCATTCGGAATTATGATCGACAAAAAGTCGATTGTTGTAGGAAATGTCGCAAAAACATGTCGTTACAATTGTTGCAATCAAGTCGTGAGATAGCGCTCGGCGCGGGTTCGTCTGCGTGGAGTTTATGTCAGACGAGGTTCCGGGTTTGAACCCGGACAATACAAATTAATTAAAAGTCCGATTAGGTTAGCCCAAAAGTAAAGTGTAGGTTACACCATTACAAATAAAATCTCAAAAGTTCCCAATAGTTCCATATCGGCATAAATATTTATTCAATGTTTGCAAAAATTGAGTTTTCACACATTTGAACCAAAAAATAAATAAGGTTTATATTACACCAGTACAAATAAAATGTCAAAAGTTCCCAAAAGTTCCATATAGACAAAAATATTACAGTCGGGAAGTATCTTTACTTGATATTATAAAGCTGAAGAGTGTCTTTGTTTGTTTGAACGCGCTAATCTCAGGAACTAGGTACTGATTCGAATTGAAAAAATATTTTTGTGTCCATTTATTGACAGCTATCGGCTATATAACATCATGCTGTGAATGTTTGTTTGTTTTTTCTTATGTAATAGCGAATTAAACTGCGGAGCCCAGACAAAAATTGGAGATCGTGCAATTATCCTGAAATATTGTATAAGATTTCTATTTTCCATATGTTTTTCATTGTAATGTGATATATGAGCAATAATCCATTTATATCAGTGTTTTCGTCAAACTTACAATTAAAAACTATACAGACAAACAGTTAAAACTATATATATATACACACAAATATGTATATTCTATATTACTAACTGAATGCGTTGGTACGGTTGAATGTTGTTACAGGCAATATTAGCTATTAAAATTGCATTTATTTTGCAGTGAATAGAACGTGTCAATTTTAAAATTATTTAGTATCTATCAATTGAAAGGATTTGTACTAAATGTAATACTAACGTTAATGATAATTAGAGCTCGTCATGACCACGATTCTACCGTGAGCTCTATTACTGCAGAGAGCAACAATGTAAGTTAGTGCTCCTGTATTTCAAGCTTAAATATTCCATCAACTTTGATAAAGAATCATTTTGAGATTCTTAATCAAGGGCGTATAGGTAAACTAATTAATAATAAACTAATTAATACGTTTGTAGGTGGTAGAACCCCTCACACCTATTTCTGCTTCATTACATAACTATTTTGCATTAATAATAGCACAACTAAAAACGCAAATTAACAGAAGGCTCAGCTTAAAATAAACATTGCTTTTTGTTATATCTTTTCAATTCATGATGTTAAAATAATGTATACATATGATAAAACTGTAGAATACTTCAATTGAATAAAACCTAAAAATCCTCTAAAGGTCTTCATAGGGTAACACAATCCCAAAAAAATTAAATTCTTGTAAAGAATAAATGGCTACCTCAGAGTAAGAGAACCAAGTTTGCAATTCTAAAATGAATATGTATAAAACTATATCATTTACTTATAATAATAAAGCCTTTTATTTTCCTATAAACCTCAATATTACAATTATACTATATCATATTTCCTTAACTCTATGTCAGTGACTCTGATTATAAGTGTTAATGTTAGTTTATGTTTTTTTTCTTTCTTTTAATTATAGGAACCCCATTGTTGGGTATAGGCCTCCTCCAATTTATGCCATCTTTCTCTGCTCTATTATCTATCATTATGATAATAATATCATTTACTTATATTTGGTAAATTTTAAATCGTGCGGTTATAAAAAACTTGCGCAACTCTGATCGCATTCGTAAGACTAGCAATAAATATAGATAACGGTAATAGCTTGGCGATTAATAGGCACTTTAAAAAATACTTATTTCCCAACAAAAACTGCAGCAGACATAATAAATTACTCGTGTATCATGTTTCATTTTAATTATTTCAAATTACTTTCATATATTTTTTCTTTGCAAAATATTTATGAAGCTTGTTAAGAAAAATGATTTAATTATAGAAGTTGTGTGTACTGTTAAGTATAATATCATTAACATAGATAATAAAAATATAGAGTTATTGTTCCTTAGCATAGATAAATAAAAAATTTATTGGTAACTAAAATGTGACATGAGATGTAAGTTGCAACTAATTTAATAGATAAGTATAGAAACTAAAGGCCATTTTGTTATTATATTATTTTTATTAAACCGTGAAAAGCCTAGATTTAGTGCTAATAATCGATAAGGCCGACCAACATGATTACTACGTAGATTACTACGTATAATAATTTCATTAAAAAAAAAACAAATAAATTGTAATTAAAATAATGCATCCGATTGCTCTATATGATTACCTAAAAAGGAAAAAAAGTACTCGCGCTACGTACTTCAGGAAAGCTTATATAGTTTTGTTATTTTTTCGGAATATTTTTCCTTACGCACTCAGATCTCAAAAATGTAAGGTACAGAACTTAAGATTAATTTACTGACACAATTCGCAGTTAGTAAAGACGTAGAGACGTTATAAAAATATTTCAATAAAATGTAAATTTGATTTCCCATGAAAATTTATGGATAATTAAATTAACTACTAACTAATAATAAAAAGTTATTTTTCAAATACGCCCAAGTTGCATGCTTTCACGTAAAAGTAAATAAATTATCACAGTATTTTTTGATCGTTTTTAATGCATTGAAATTCATTTACTCTATCTAAATTTATAAAGTAAATTTACCTGATCTGTGATGCTAACAGAAGGTATTTAAAAAAATATTGAAGGTATAAAATTGACGGTAAATGAAGATGTGTCAAATGTTATGTTATATTTATTAAACGCGACTGAAATACTTGAACGTCTAACTCCACATAGTCCAAAAGAAAATATATATCATACCATGGTGATAATATTAAATTGGCTTTTTCAAATTTTAGCTCTTACATTAGTCAATGGAATTTGCGTCCAAGAACCGTTTATTTTCGTCCTGCATCAACTCGCAAAAAACTTGTAAAACTAAATTGCATGTGACTTACTGGTCCCATTCACGTTTCTGCCGATGATCTTATTGGAGCCGTTCGGGGCTGCGGGGGTATGCGGGGGGGCGCTCCGTCCCGCTTCCTCCCCAGGACTCTCCATGTCACCCCTCTCGCTTGCACACATCAACCCGCCAATTCAAAACTTCACAACTCTTCAACTCATCCGAATGTCTAATTTACCTAGGTGTATCACAATTTAAAAATAAAAAAAAAATGACAATTCTAATGTCAAAGTGATTCGCGCGTTATGAAATGTCAAACGATCGATGTTTTGTACTGTAAGGACGTTGTCCGTACGAGACGCGGATCGCGACTGAAAGTCCGTCGGTCGCAACGGAGCCCTAACTGCAGATCGTCGCCCCGCCCAGCACCCCACGGCCCCACGCTACCCCTCTTCGTGGCCCCACGCTTTCCTCGCCTACATAAAAAAGAATATAAACACACCGAGTGCCGGTGTACGGTAGTTATTAGGGGAAGGGTTCTTGAGGGTCGACGCGCATTCAAATTTTTAAATCGCTTCGCTCAAATCGATTCGGTGTAGTTTTGTTTTGGACTCGTCAAAAAACTTATTTTACGCCATTTAAGTTTCTCGACTTGTACAAATATTTTTCTTTATAGCGTAATGCCAAAGATGACCGATGTTTTAGGTGTGTATGAGATTATGTTCGTACATACATACATGTAGATATCTATGTGAACATTTTTAACTAAAACAGCTTGAATTTTTTTTTATAAATATGAAGTAGCAAACGAGTAAGCAGCCCACCTAATTGTAAGTGGTTACTGCCGCCCAGGGACATTTGTAAGCAACTTTATACAGAACAGGGGTTCTATATGAAGTCTATCATAGATGCGTTGCTACTCCCGCGGACTGAGATGGTCGCCTCATATAAAAGTGAGCCGGCAACCACACCCTTCCACCGGAATGCAAGAACTGCTTCACGCTAGAAATAGGTGTGGCAGTGGTACTTCCCCGGTCGAACTACATTGGTTCTACCACCTGGCTCGGTAATTATGTCTTGAATAATCTTGAATAATTATTAATCCTTATCTCAAAATTGTATTCATGTACGCAGAATAGCGGAAAAGCTGAAGTCTATGTTATAAGCTTCTATTATTCATAAAACCATTGCAAGATATCTGTTAATTATTATTATTATTATTTTTATAACATGAGGTTAATTATTTGTCATTTTCAATGTCTTTTTCAATATAATGAGCACTTCGCTCCGTTAGTCACCTCTGATTGAGAATTAACATAAGATATTTAAGCAATGCCTAATGGTTGAAACACGTCCTTTCAATCGCGGGTCCGAGGTTTGAATCCCAGGCACGCACCACAGATATTTCTAAAATGATGTGTGAAAACATCGTGTGGAAACCTGCACGTCTGAGAGTTCTCGAAAAATAAAAGAGTTCTTAAAGGTGTGTGAAGTCTACCAGTTCGCACTTGGCCAGCGCGGTGGACTATAGATTACATGGGACTAAAAGCTCGTTCGCTACATGAATTTCGTAAAAAATGAAGTAATTCAAGAGCCCCATAAGCATAATGTCTTTATAATGACCAACATTTGTTAAACGTATGTAGCATATGTATATTATTTCCATGCTTCCATCATAGAGATGGAGTGACCTAGATATAGAACCTATTATTATACCATTACGCTTGGATCTTCTTCATGTGTCTCCAAGGGAGATACATATCTCCCCCCCCCCCCTCCACCAACACCAAATTGTCTTCTGCCATAATGAAAATAGACGAAGCGGTACTTTACACATATTACCACCACCACCACCATGGAGGTACCACCTCTTCACCTATCTCTAGCGTGAAGCAGTTCTTGCGTTTCGTTGGAATGCCTACCGGCTGACTTAAATGAGGTGACCATCTTAGTCAGGAGCTATCTATTATGACTTCAGACAAAAGTTCGGTTCAGTATGAACTTGATTATAGATGTCCATTAGTGACAGTGACCACTTAATATCAGGTGGACTGCATGCTCGTTTGCTACTTCATTGTAATTCAAAAAAAAAAAATTTTTTTCAAAAACTACGAAATGCATTAAATTTACAATGTGCACGTTACACTATTTGGCCCGAAAATCGAACTCCAGACACATAGAAAATTTAGAATAGTTTAGACTATTCTGCTCTAAGGGACCAAATTGGAGATTAAATAAGTCATCTATCCAGTCCATCTATATTTTAAGTCATTTCAACTAGGATTTTTTTCTGTCTAAATTATTTTTAACATACATATATCAAGTAAATATATATCAAACATTGATAAGTAGTAAATACCACCAATACTTGTCCGATTGAAAGGGTTGCAATCAAATATTAAATAGGTAAAGGGAATTTGAATTCCACGAAAAAGAATTGGCTTACTTCTTATACATCTGTGGAATGCACCTCTATATTCTACTTGTTTATGATAAATAGATACAGATAACACTAAAAATACTTTACAAGAACATATCCATATTACAAAAAGAGAAACATATTAGTCATAAATATAATAAAGCGTTTTTCAAGCGTCCAAAGGTATTCGTGTCGCCATTAACTGACTTAAGAAAGCCAGTTGAGGGCTACGTAACCTATATTCTGTTTAAACGTGGGTAGTTTTTTGCAAATCATCTGGTACCGTTGTCGGCAGCCATTTTGTTTTTTTTTCCCGCCGATTCCAAGAAGCGGGTCGCTTTCGACGCAATGCGAATTAAGCTTTTGCAACTGATTATCATTTTTAATTTGATTTCGGCACGAACGCCCGATCGGATGCGATTTAGTTTTTGCGTCGGTTCACTTCTTGTTTTTTTAAGTTTCACTAGACTATTAAATTAAATTATTGGTCATAGATATAATACATTTAATAATACTTAATTTTAAAGTTATCAAAACAATGATAGTTATCAAATTGACTAGCTGTGCCCCGCGGTTTCCTCTGCTCCTACATAAGAAAAAACAAACAAACAGCATGATGTTACGTATATAGTCTATAGGCCTCCTCAATTAATTCAGTATTCAACAAAAAAATATTTTTTAACTAGAATTAGTAGTTCCAAAGATTAGAGTGTTCTACAATACAAACAAACTCTTCAAATTTTATATAGAAAAAATACAGATTCCTGATAAAACTCTTCGCCACGTCACTCGGCGCCATAACATTTAGAACCATCCATCCTCCAGGTAGTATAACCAATGTAGCTCGACCGGGGAAGTACCACCGCCACACCAATTTCTAGAAGCAGTTCATGCGTTTCGCTGGAAGGTGTGGTTGCCTGCTCACTTATATATGAGGCGACCATCTTAATCCTCGGGAAAAGCAATGCATCTGTGATTGACTTCAGATAGAACCCCTGTTCTATATGAAGTTGCTCACAGAGTGGATCTACTGGACATAGCCTTCCGCTAATATAAAAAATCAGCGGTATTACAATATACTTTTCTGCTGTTATCAATAACGCCCATAGCCTTGTGGCGACCTCATTTTGTATAGGTACGTTTTATATCTTTAAAAAGTTATTTTCGAATTTTATAAATTTAGAATGTTTTACTTATTGACAGGAGAAAGAAAATATATATATTGTTTTGGGACTCTGAAGAAGATGCAGATGTTTTGAGTTCACGTTATTTTTATTGTAATTACTTTTATTATATTTGTACATAGTTAAATATAGGTGTGAAACAGTGTATAAACTTTCCTTTCACCCTATAGCCTCAAGGTTTCTATGCAAAAAAAAAATTCTAAGCTCATCAATATAACATAACTGTAATACAGTACTGACACCTATTTTCGGCCTATAGAAATAAATTTTATATTTTTATATTATCCACACATACCTAGGTAATCAAAACTTTTACCTTGGCGTTCCTGTACATCGTAGGTACATATTTTCAATAATGATCATTTGGAAGACTATTTGTCTGTGATTGAAATAGCAGTAAACAAAACTACAGAATTTAATTTAAACTTTAGATATACATAATATATTTATAGACCGTATGTTTAGATTACATTGAGGTAGTAGTTATTTCATTAAAGTAATTACTCTAACAAAAATCATTGCAATTTCAAATGAAAAACGAATATAAATGAATCTGTTAACATCAAATTCTGAAAGCAATATCCTCTATTTTCGTTCATTTTTTAACTTCTGTCTTTGTATATTTACAAAAGAGATAAGTTATAGTTTCAGCAACAAAGCCATATACTATAAATAATACTATAAGTAACAAGGACTCTACCTAAATATCTAAATATTTTATTTTTTAGGCCATGTAATTAAATTAAAATCGAACTCTGGAGTAGAACATAGGTGCGTTTGCACCTAGTTAAGTTTAGTTAGTTTAAAAAACGGCATCAGTAAACCGTGCATATGCATGAGCCATGCAAATTACAATACTCTTTATAGAGCGAGTGACCTAAACTAGATGGAAATGGACACAGGAGCTTTTTCCTCGAGTTTTTCAGTCGTCCACCTGACTCTTTTCTATGTTAAAGAGCGTAAAATTACGAAAGCTGGTTGACCTATTATTTTAAGGAATTCATGTATACATCGTACGAGTTTCTTTACAAAGTATGTGTTTTTTGGTATTCAGGCATTGTCATCGTTATTTCAATGACGGTGGTAGAACCCTTTTACTCCAGACACAACCGCCACATCTATCTCTGTCTGATAATACACGATAATATGCGACACAGTATTTTTACTATTGTATATGTTTACGATATTTAATACTCTGTGATTATATTTTTTGTTTAATAAAAATGTTAAAAAAATTGCAACCCTGGTAACCGTCGTGGCCAATCTAAACCAACCGAGCATTTATGATATATCATATAACCGAGCATATATCAGCATAATGTGAACGCTTTTCGAATTACTCCATTTTTCGTGAATCACTCAAATTTTTAAGAATTATTTGTCGAATTTCGAATAGTTCGATTTATTATATTCGATCCGATTTCCAATTGAATATTAATATTCGAATCGAAACGAATAATTCGTAAGTTGGAATTATTCGCATACCACTAATATGAGCGTATCTCTCTTACCACACTCATCAAACCAGAACACAGCGCTTAACACAGCTAATATTTTACAGTAATAAATGTGACGATGTTGCCTCCGTAGCCAAAAGACAGAATTCTACCGTGTTTTACCTTTGTCAATTTGCATTGCTAGAACAAGCAAGCCTTCTGCAACAATAAAACATCTCATGCCCAGCAGTGGAATATAAAAACGATTGCAATACCAGCACTGCGAAATTAGGTGCACATAAACTTAATATTATACCAAAAGCAGGCCGACAGTGCATTTACTATTTCCATACAATACAATATCTATCAAAATTCGCCGCCATACTTCTACGATAATAGAATTAATTAGTAGTTACCGCTTAAGGACGAGTAAATATAAATTCCTTCATAAATTAGACACATAAATATGTTCGTTATTCTGATACATTACAGTTTTTTGGAACCTGTATCATAATGATGTCTCGAATGTTAAATGGTGACTGCCGCCCAGAAAAAAATCACTAGACGAATACCACTCAGGTATAATCTGAGGACCTAAAGTTGCTTTACGCACCCTTTTTACCCGACTGTGTCAGAAAGAGGGTAATGTTTTTCGAGCGTATGTATGTATGTTTGTTTGTATGTATATGTCCATTTGGATTGTGACGTATGACATAGCATTAGAATGTCACTGTAAACTAAGAAATTTATAGTGACTAGGCTATGTATTTTTTTAAAATAGCGCC
>DWNE01007935.1:0-11885 GCA_018249875.1 Cecropterus toxeus | reverse complement strand
ATAATTTATTTTGTGTTTTTATGAGAAAATTTACTTTTTTTACTAATTCTTATTAAAATTCGAAAAATTCTGCACCCAGGTATCTTTTTCATACTTGTCATTAGATTGGTACTAACGAGTGCTTGCGTTAGACATGCTATTTATGATTGTTTATTTGGTTAATTAAAAATAATATTAAGTTTTACGAAAACATATTTTTTCAAATCATAACTGTGAAAAAAAATACTCTATCGAAAAGTGACCCTGTATTACAAGTTTTGGCGCATTTAATAGGGATTCTAAAAAGGTATAACACATGACCATAAGTGGCTCTAATATCTTTCTAGGACGAAATAAACACAACTAATTTGGTAAAATTTATAAATAAACACAATGTATGCAATACATTATTTATAAGCGCATTTCAAGTATTTTTATATTATATTTTTAAGTTCAAAATACGTTGTGCGTACCACACGTACTATGTTGACAAAATAATATATTTTTTAAAATTGCTAAAAGCAAGCAAAAACTAGGCTAAAGTTTATATCGCTGAGAAAAGCAGTTAGTTACCGCGAAAGCTTAAATGTTTCTTTTACAGTTCATAATATCAACTTAAATGGACACTCATCTTCTCATTTGAAGATACGGTTAGTTTCCATTGAGCCCCTTATCTGAGATTCAATGTAATGGCTTGTTATATTTTTGTAACGTGGGAATCATCATTGAACGACTCCGGATTACGCTGATCGCTATCTCTATGAAAAATGAATTAATAATAACATCGATACTCTAGCGATTTAATCTCAGAACATTTAAATTTTAAGAGCGTAATTTGACTACACTGATAAATTTAAACAGTCTATGCTCATGAGCATAACTCACACTATTGTGAGTGTAAGGTACTTGTTTTAATACGACCGAGTAAAGATTCGCGAGTTGAATAAAAAATAAACTGCAATAAGAGCAAATAAAACAATACATTTATTTTATGTTACATCATTTAATTATTCTTAATTATATTTCTAAGTTGACATATCATTGACATTATTTATAACGTTGACATTTACGACTATTTATTTTAATATTTGACATTGATTTGTTATAATAATTAATATTTTTCACTACACTATCGAATTGGACAAACTATAATGGTGGATGTATATATAAATAAATAAATAAAGTAAATAAATAAACTTTTCAGGCTTTTTTAATGCTTTTAAAATATTTTTATTTAGTTACATTTGAGATGGATGGCTTTTTTTAGAAAAAAATATATGTGTGATATTTATTGCTTAATATTCAAATCAGTATTCTGTTTATATAAAACTAAAATATTTATAATTGAATTTATTTAACCACCCTCGATATTAAGTGTGTTTAAACTCTAACACATCGGTTTGTTGCAGCGCGATCTCTGCAACTATTTCTTTCCTAGAACAGCACTTGTTTTCTACTGAGGTATTTACAGATATTAGTTCTAGGAGGTAGCAGTGCATCTGTAACAACTTTAGGTTGTGCGTATATTTTGTTTTGAGTTACAAACCGCGATGGTCGACAGTGACCATTTAATACCACATACCCATTTGCCACTTTGATTACAAATAACGTAAAAAAAAGAAAAGAAAATGCTATCTGTATTTTAAGTTTCAGTATGTTTACTGATTTTATATGTACATTTTTCGTAGAGTGTATAATTTAATTGTTTTGTCCACTTCATCAAAAATAAATAAAAAACATAATCTGAACTGTTACGTATGTTTTTATTTAAGAAAATGAAGTTTCTTCCGTAATTACTTGAGTGACTATATTTAAACAAAGTGATATAATAATAAACCTACATAATTAAACCACTTAAATCATATGATTCTGTGTAGGTATGTTCTTATTTAATTGAAATACATACATATCGTTATATCGTGATATTTTAACGAATAACGTTGCAAAAATATTTAGCATAAAACTGACGGCTTAAAACTATTTCTAGGTTTTTATAATAATATATTTATGATTTTTTCTTAAAATAGTGACGAAAAAGTATTATACCTAATATATATATTTTTGGAATGGTCTGTTTACCAGCTTTCATTTGATACTCTTGTTGTCATGATAATAAAAAAAAATCGTCCTTATTCTATTTACAGGCGCCATTTTTTAAATTGTATGCCTATGTAACTCTAAAAACGAAACGATTCCGCCGCCGCAAAAGTGGTTTCATCTGCGGCACGTGCCAAAGAAATGAACATACCTACAAACATACTATCGTAAAACATTACCTTCCTTCTGACGCATTCGGGTAAAAATGATACTTAGGGTACATCAACATTACACAAGTTTTACTTGTTTGTGGTCTTCATGGTTCTTTTATTTTGCATCTCACGGACGCGTAGCGTAGCGTGGGCTTACGTCGTCCGGGGCGTAAGTTATACTCGCCACATATTATACAAATTTTGATGACCGAAAAAAAAAACACAATATCTAACTTGACGACCAAAAAAACGACAATATCAAACTTTATGACAAAACAAGGTTGCTAAATTGCTGTTTATGCCGCCCCCAAATCTTTTTATGGCGCCCCTTAAGATGTGCCGCCAGGGGCGCATCGTCCCTCCGCCCCCCCGCCCCCACCGCTACGCCACTGCTCACGGATCTAAGTTTTAAGATTTACAGCTGCAGTCCCTATATTTGGAGGAGGTTATGAGTGTCTAAGGCATTTAGCAATAGCTACATTGCAAGTACGACTATTATTAAGTATCCAAAAAAAAAAAAATAGAAATAAAATGTTCTCACAAAAGTTAAATAAAACACTCACTAAATCAAGTAAAATGATCCGTCGTAAGTAATAATCATATCTGTTAGTGAAATTATGAAAAATGTGTGTCTGTGTATCGACCGATATGTGTGTTAATATTATCGCAGTATAAAAATATCACTTATTATACAAAAAATCATATATTGCCCTCGTATTGTCTGTTGAAAAATGTCCCAATTTTTTTCCTAATAAGAAACTACAATGAATTCATGTAGCCGAGCTGTACTTACCTATTGATATTGCTATCGCAGCAATAAAATAGCAATAATGTTAATTTTCCATATAATATGCGCCTTTAGTTTTGTATATTAATTTATGAAACGTACCTACTACCTGTATGCTCTGTATTAAAGCAACAGAACTGTTTTTACGTTACAATTTGTAGCCCTTTATTTTTACTGCAAGTACTTTACAGTTCGACGTCGCCGATCAGATAAATAGTGATAAATTCGATATTTTATGAACCGCCAAGAGTTTGGACACAAAAATCGGTTCTTATGACGATTACAGCGAGCGACCGGACATACGTTGTTCACAGTAAAGCCTTCCATTTTACGATCACTTGTCTAATAAAACAATCATTATTTTCAATAACGGGTGCATACTACCTACTTCCGCTTTGTTTTAATTTCAAGTGTTGAATTTCAAGTTTGGGACTTATAATGAAGCTAAGCAATTATTTGACGTTACTTATTAAACTAATAAAATATGGCCATTAAGATGAATTATCGTTAAATATTAATTGCTTTTTGGTGTTTGTGTTATCTATCTACGTTTTAACTTATATTAGTTTTTAATATATATTTATCGTTTGTTTAGTATTCATTTATATTTTTAAAGGTTTGTTTTTTAAATTCATGTTAATATAAATAACATTTTTATATTTAATAGTCTGGCTGATTTCCAACACCACAAGTCCAGGTTTATTAAAAACTTTTTTAGTATATATTGTAATAGTTCATTAAAGTGTACAGTAAAATTTCAAGAGATGACCTTTTTTTGGTGGTCAAAATGCACAGCACAGGTGGGAAAAGAAATCATTTTTTTTCATCGACTAAAATCTCCCTACAAAATTGTTGAAATTGTACTGTAATTTTCTACAAAATTATGTAATTTTAGTAGTTTTCAGTAGAAAATACTGTAATTTCATCAATTAATAGTCAATCTGGTAGCACTGTTCGCATCTGTTATATTCCTAAAGTTCCTAAATTGCCGCTTTCGTTAAAAAAACCATCATTATTGAAAGGATATTGACACCTGACCTCCATGACACGGAACTATAATGTAACAAAATATTCGTCACGTAACATAACCAGTAAGAAATGTAACACGGAAAAGCCGTTAATTTTTCTCTTTACATTGTTGAACATAAACTGAGGTCCACATAGCAGTACAGCGCGACCACTGGTGTCACCGCGCGACCTCGCCACGGAATAAATGGTGTAATTAAGTGAAATTATTATAATTTTCTTTCTGAATTAAATGGATGTCCGAACATTGCGTCCTTAAATTGTTCGGCATTCGTTAAATGTTAATATCTAGGTGTTTCGTTTAGTCATTGGGGTGTGTCGAACCAGTCGTCGAGTGTGTCGTATTTTAATTGCATTTAAAATGTATGTAATAAAAATCTGTGCCACAAACTGTAGAATGATACCTATATGACGTTTGTCCATTGCAGTTAAATTTATTATAGTGGTTACACTCAATCGTCTTATATAAGGTCGACTGATTCTGTTCGTACATTTGTAATTTTAATTAATGCAAGCTTCTGCCCGCAGAGTGGCCGTAGATGTAGGCCTTACAAATATATGATACAGGCTTATTTTGCATATCATCTAATTATTGAAACATACCAGATAAACTAATTCGATTAGTTTATTACGTAAGTAAATTGATTTGTCTGTCTGCGATTTTAAAGACTTGTAATTTTTCAAGTTTATAGATATGATGACCAGAATAAATCATGTTTTGTTTTTGTTCGTTGTTAATTATGCATGTTAATATTAAAATTTACTGTACCGATTTGGACGAAATCCGTTTAGTCGATTATTTAAACATAAAAAAACATTAAAGAAATATGACTACTTTTCTCCTTTGATCATAGTTTCCTACATGACAATCGGTATACAAAAGCGGATTCGCGTGAAATATAAAATCGTGGACTGTCTTAATGAAATAGTAGCCGGCGTGGCTGCAAACAATTATAATCTTTCACTCGAAGACAATAATGCAACTTGAGTGTTGAAAAAAGCCAATTGTGTTGGTTATCAGTCCATTACGGGGACAAACAAATGACACGGCTTAAAGCCTTTTAAGCGCGAGTCGTGAGTCGACGAGCAGTAATTAGCCGGAGATTGTACCCAATGGACATCGAGCAATATACAGACATGGACGAAGGTACAATCATTGTTCTTCAAATACTCCTTTGTTCTCATTATATTTAATTAAAAGATTTAAAAGCCATTTTAACAAATTGTCGCAAGATAATGAAATATGCAGGTAAATTCTTCTATTACATTTAAGTATAAAAATAAATAAAAATATTTTATTATCAATTTATCAGTAATGGGCACTAAATTTGTATGTTTCGCAACATTCATAAGCAAAGGAATTTTATTCAACATATATTTCGTGATATCCATTAAAAAAAGGAAACGTAATTCCGAATAGTCTGTAAATAAAATGAAATATTAATTTTCAACCAAATGCCAAAGTAGTACAAATAAATTAATACAGTAATGGTAGTCTTTGTCGACTTTTTAACCGTAACGTTTTCGGGCTTGTGACAAATTGTCCGATAACGTCATTGTATATTGGATGCAAAAATCGCCACTCTACAGCCGTTCAACTGTCTGGTTGAGAAATAAATGCAAATCGATGCAATATTTAATGAAGTATCAAACAGTATTCCACTAAATTTTTAATGGTATGTTTGATAGATATTCTAAATTTATTATGTTAAGAGAATCCGCAAGTTGTTTGTATATCATATTTTTCTATGTTTTCCTTTATAATTCTATAGTATATGTAGGTAGGTTTATTGATTAAAATAATTACAGGAAAAAGACAAAAAATATTTCCAAAGTATTTACCCGCTTCCCTTCGAAAAAACCTCACATTTTTATGAATAAATTTTATAAATGAGCCTATTTTTTATTTTTGAATCAATGGTGTACATAAAATATTATAATACTATAGACAGTATTTTAAATTTATTATATAAAGAAATAAGTACCTAATAAAAATACTGCCGACAACGCTGTATATTCATACAGTTTAATACAAACATTTCTTTATTGTATACGAAACGAAAAGTAAAACTTACGTAAAGAGATGTGACTTGGCTGTTCAAAAATCGATATTTATATTAATTGATTTTATTTTTTAATCAACCAATCGATACTACCAAAAATCGATGTTTTATAAAAAAATATCGATTTTTTTAAATCTATTTTTTATTGTCTTTTATCACAAATATATCCCCCCAAACACTTTTTGTTTATGTAGTTGACATTTATTTTATGCAAAACACCACAAATAATAGGCACTAGATGGCGTTGCAAGTAATTCTATTATAGAGCTTCTGTTTAAATTTCGAAAGTACGTGGAACTATTAAATACGAAATACTCTTTTTAGTAATACAAAGCTACGGCAAAAAGTCGAAAGTATGGTGTAAAATAAAAAAAAACGGTATAGTCAACAAATCGATTTATAAAAAATCGATTATTGTAAAGAAAAGTATCGATTTATTAAATAATCAGTAAAATTTTCACATCCCTAATAATTGGAAATATATTTTTAAGCACAACATAAAATATGTACCTATTACACCACAATTGGCTTACAAAAACTTTTTAGGCACATTAGCAATATTATAAAATATAGCGCTATTTATTGTACAATACATACGCATCTATTATACCTAATAGGTACAAGTATTGATAATGCATCTATAAATCATCTTCCAATACATGAACATAATTACAAATTGCATACATTGAGTATTACATTATATTCTTTGCGTTGCGTGTATGAATACATCAGTGCAAGTGCGTTCACACAGTTCATAACGATGACTATAATCAACATTACGGGCTGATGCAAACGCTGAATGAGCATTAGCCTCGCTTTTCTGAAGAACGGGTAGGGGCCGTACTACCGTATCTCAGGACTTCCTCGTACAAACAGACGCAGTGTAGACACGGCGGGTTGAATTAGCAATACTATTAGCGGAAATGATTTCTTTTATCAGTGACCACGTTTCTAGATGGCCGTAATGCGCAAGTAAGCACGAGGTAGAGGACGTGGTGCGATGAACGTGTGCGATACCATTCATTAGGCGGCGGCCGGTCTCGCGTCAAATTAGTTGGGGCCGCGCTTAATTAGACGGTGCAATCCGGTGCATCGGCCGCCGCACCCGCCTCTCTATCGCGAAATACTAGTAATGGAGCATTTACATGTGCCCGGATTATATGAAAATCAATTGATATTGCACAACTTAGAAACTCGGCACACGTGTTTTTGACTTACAGCACTAGCATAGTCTACCTGTTGGGTCTTTATTGTCTCATATATTCCAGCTTAGTTCTCAGAATTAGCATCGTTGTTGTAGTTAATGTTCGTAGATCAAGATATAAGTCGATTCTGGACATAATGAAAACAATTATTATGATTGAATAAAATTAATTTGATTTAGGATTTTCTCTATTTATACTCTGTGTCGTTTGGTATCGGTCTGGAAAAACACTATACACTGGCACTAGAATGTCGTAGGAGGCGACCGAGAGAGAAAATTCAGAAGATGCAACATCAACATTTACTGCTGTCACCAACACCCATGCCAGGCACCGTGACGATAGGCGAAAACCGAAGTACGGCCTATGTCTTGTAGTGGACCTCAAATGGCTGATGGATGGGTACGACATCAATGTTGGATTCTACGAGTGGATGTATTAATAAGAATTTAATTTGTCATGTAAATGGCCTTTTAGACCAGTACTCGAACAAGATAATGTTACGCAGTCTAATTAGAGTAATGACGCGTTAATGTTTCCTTTAATTAAAATGCAGATGCTAAGAATAAATAAGGAATGGAAGAAGGATGATAAGAATATAATAGTTCCAGTGGTTAGTTTATGTAAATCACAAATAATGCAAAGTTCGGTAAGTTGCGTAAGGATACAGTTAGCGTTGTGTGTCTTGATAGGGAACCTTTAAATAAAACGAACTGGACGTAGAGTAGATAGGTTAATCTACCACTAGTACTTGTCAACGGTTTCTCTTCGCCACCAAAGTTTTGCTGTGATCACGATCTATGTAATTGGGTCGAAATATCGGCAAAAAGAAACGAAAAAACCCGCATATCGTTAGTACCTGTAACATATTTAAAAGAACATAAGGGTTTATATTAAAAAACTTTACAATGCTAACAATTTTATTTTCAACAAATAATGATGATCAATTCAACAAAATTCTGCGCGGAGTAATAACTATAAATTTATTTATATAAGTAATTCGTTCTATTTATACCCAATAACATAAATAATTGTCAGATATAGCAATTGGGTACATTGTAAAGAAGTAGAACGCATTAATTAAAAAATAATAAAATAGGTTAGATTTATTCTTATCGCACTGTTATTATTTACGGTACTCACAATTCATTTCACAGGCATAGTTGTGTTCAATTAAAGGACGATGCTCAGGATCAGCTGCTAGGCCGTTACACGGCACGCGACCGCGCGGATGTGAGATCCGCAAACTCAGTGGTTCTCAAACTTTAATTACTATTATTAATTAAAAAAATATAAAGGATATAACTTTATACAATTAATTTATGAATTCTCTTACTGAAATTAATTTAAATAATAGTATTAAAATTATGTAAGTATTATAATATGCAAAACTTTAAGTATTTGGAATTGATGTTATGAAACCTGGCACAGGAAATAGTATAGTATTTAATTTTAAGTTTACCAATATACATAATTAATAAACTTAAAATTAAAAATTAAACTATATTAATTACATTAATCGTAATATTTAAACATTGACAGTATAAATATATTTTTTGATTAAATAGCTTAACACATATACTTTTGGCAGTGCAGACTTATAATGTATAATGACGTAAACTTTGAGAACCAATGTAAATAGTCATCGTACCAATTACCCACTTGACACACAATAATTGTAACGCCTCGTCTGTCATCAATTACTTTTTACCAACTGGCAGCATCTTGCCGATATTAAGTAACCAGTTAGATTAATAGACACGCGATAACGATGCTTTTTACTGATACATTTTAACGACTTTCGAAACTGTATAATACCTACACTGCACTAGCAACCGTTCCATGGAAATAATTAAGTTCTACGGAAAAATAATATGTTGCAATTTTTAAACATTAAATGTATAAATAGAAAATTGCTGAAATAATTTTCGAAACGATTAAACGTACCGGTAAGTGTTTTTTACTACAGCGATATTCTGTAAATAATTATGTACGTATGATAACTATGACAATTTAAATTGAGTATTGATAATCTATACATGTTTTACTGTGTCTGTTTTAACTATTTACGTTTATACTATAACCTAATGTTAATACCTAGTTCTAGAAAATATGTCCGTATCGCAGAACAATTAGCGTAATTACTACAACGGTTTCAAGAGCAGGTGTAAAACTGCGACAACAACTCATAATTCCTAGTAACGGAATTGGCTTAAGGCAATACTAGGGAAGCGTGCTTGTAGGCTGCAAAATTACTAGCTCACTATAATCGATTCCTGTATAATTCTAAGCTCCTTCACCTGACGATTTTAACGGCGATTGTTCCTTGCGAATTACCTGCCCAGTACCTACTTATAATGATGATTACAGAGCGCAGTTAATAATTTATAAGGAAGTGCAGGATTTACAAAAACTTGTTCACGTGATTAAGCAACATGAGTCCGCATTTCTGTAATCGTGCTTAAACCGCTGGTAGGGCCTAATGTTAGTACCCAATTGTAATTCTGTTTTGTTTTCGTGATTCGTTGTGAGCAAAGTGTTCGTAAAATCTCGCGGCACATAAATTTGCCGGGTTCCGTTGTGAAAGCCAATATTCTTTGTGCGCGGAGCGAGGTCTATTTCTAACATTAAATAAATTACACCGATATTACAAGAACGAATCGGTAGAACTTGTTTTCGTCGGACGTGTCTGGGCTGCAGACGTTGCATCGCAAACATCAATTTTGCATTACCTATTTTTAAAGTTATAAAAGCGAATTTGTTACATGGGATCAATTATTCTTTATAATTTTGTGTGGCACAAAAACTATGTATCGACACTAAAAGCTTTTGTTTTTTTCGTTTGTTATTTTTAGAACATAACGCGTAATTAAGCCACTGTATTATTGTGTAATATTTTGTCCGCCTCAGTGTCTTTAATGATACCTTCCACTAGTGCAAGAAAGATGGTGTAAGTAGGTAATTTCAGTATCATAGCTTTAAGTTTAAATGTATCTACTTAATTAATAACGAGTGAAATAGTTTTCATTATAACAGATGTTTCGTTGATTCCACTTAGGACACCCTTACTGATGTATGGACTCAATACTCAATTTAGCGTTGTAGCGCCTCTCCAGTTCTGCGCCATTTGATGTAGTGTCTCTAGGCTCAATCTCGGCTCTCTGTGCGCTCATCTCCGCTTGATATATGGGAAGTGCATTTATTTTAAGGTGGTAACGATTTTATATGCCAATATAATTTATGGTTTGTGTTGGTTAACAAGTACATAGGCATAGTTTTGCCTATTTAGGATTATTTACGTTTATCGCAATTTCGTATCTAGGTTTGATTAGCATAAACACGCTTCTGTTCATTATTTAGTACACCTATGGCTTTATTACAAGCCGCATCGAATTATCGTATGCCGCAACATCTCGCTTGACTAACAAATTCGCAGCTTAGCTCGGCTGGCTATTAGTTTAGTTTGGTATTCCATTCCGGCCCACGTTCGCGTACCACGGTGCGAACTGTGCAGTATTTACTACAAGTTTATGGCTCAATTCAAAAAGAAGTATGTGCTTTGAACGCGAATAATATAAATAGCTGACTTTCAATTAGTTGCGGCGAGGTGTTAACGCCCCAAGCAACTTCACTTGTTTATTAACATCATTAGACTTCATTGCTTATGCATGATATACTCATTTAGTAATATCGAATAATAGCAGAGGAGAATGACTTATTATTTTCTATTGAAAGATGTGTACGTGTGAGGTTTATAGACCCATTTGCCATCTTGAACTGACGTTGGCATGTTACATAATATAATATAATTTTCATAAAGCCTTAATAATCTTAAATTATTATTTGAAATACTTGTAGATAGGATATAATAATTGCCGACGTCTTTAAGATACTATTCCATGTAACAACCGTTTATATTTTAATACTAACTTACCCGAAGGACATTGTCGTGTCTTTATAATAAATTTTGAATTCGAATTAGTAAGACTGACAGCTATGTCTAACGCCTTAAGGTTACGTTTTGTAGATTTTTCTTATTTTTTCTCGCAAATTTGCTGCTTAACTCTTTTTTAAGAATTTTCTCCTCTCAGTAACAAATGCAACAAAAAACAATTAGTGAAATCGGTCCAGCCGTTCACGCGCGATACTATGACCAAGGAAAATAGGGACTAATTTTTATATAGGTATATAGATACATTGTACATATGCAAATGTGTAACCATGCATGGCATTCACAACAGTAAGAATAAAATCGTTAAAAACCAAATCATCAACATTTTTCTCTAATGTAATATTAGGCCGGTTTTATATTTATTCAGATTAAAACAGTAAATGTATGCATTACGTACTAGATTCCTTCTGCAGCTTCTCCCGCTTAGGTTACGTTTACAGCGGTAATGAATAAAAAAATAAATAAAAAAATCCTATGAGTTATTTTTTTATAAGAATGTAGTAGCAAACGAGCGTGCAGCCCATCTAATGGTATGCAACTTTTATAGAACAGGGGTTCTTTATGAAGTCGATTACAGATGCGTTGCTACTTCCGAGGACTAAAATGGTCGGTATATAAGTGAGCCGG
>DWNE01007934.1:0-11885 GCA_018249875.1 Cecropterus toxeus | reverse complement strand
GTGTCCATTGCACCCACGACACAGGAGAAAATCCTACTGTGGGGCTATGAGTGTAAAAAGTGTTTATTTTATTTACCGCTGGAAAAAAACCCGTTTTTATAAGATTTAAGTAGCAAACGAGCACGTAGTCCAAGTGATTGCATGTGGCTACAGACACCTATGGCCCTCAAGAAGAACTCTGATCTTATTTGAAGTATGTGGACCTCTGTAACCAATTACAAATTAGATCAGAGTTTTATGTGTTTGCCGCTGATGCATATTAAAATGTTCCAATTTCGCTCATACTTTTTCTTTTTATACTATTAACGTGCACCTTCTTTTTAGAGCATTTACGTATAAAGTAGTATTAAATGTGCAGCGCAGGAGCACATATGTATAAACATAAGATCAGTGATAGCCTAATGGTTAAAACTCGGCCTCTCAATCGAGGGTCTGAGGTTCGAATCCCAGGCACGCACCACTGATTTTTCTAAAATTATGTGCATATTAGGATTTAATTACCACTGCTTTACGGTGAAGGAAAACATCGTGAGGAAACCTGTACATCGATGGGTTCTCAAAAAAAATGAGTTCTCAAAGGTGTGTGAAGTCTACCAAGTCGCACTTGGCCAGCGCAGTGGTCTATGGCCTAAAACTCTCTTATTCTGGAAATCCCGTGCCCAGCAGTGGGACAATAATGGGTTGACGATGAATGAAAGAAAAGTGCTTGCAGTCGACTTTCTTAAGATGGTAGAAGTCTTAGTGGTTCGACTCTGAAAGCACCTCCGCCACACCGATTTCTCCCTCAACAACAGTGTTTTGGCAAGGGCAACATAATTATGCCAGGAATTCCTTAGGATATGCGGTTTTAGAGTATATTTTTGCCGATATTTCGACCCAGTTACATGGATCGTAACTCGCCGTAACCACGATTCCACTACAAATCCCACTACAATTCGCAGAAATATTCCGTGGCTTACTAGACGTATCTCCATTCTCTTTGCGCAGTATCGCTGTTTAAATGTTTTTGTATTTTTTATTATGCATCTATAGTTTTGTTCAATAGATCATTTAAAATTGTTACATTTATTTACTTTAAACATAACTATAGCCACTTCTCATGATAAATTATTATTTATAACTAAACAAAAACTTCTAAAATAAGAGGGACACGTAATTCCATAATAGTTTCGTATTAATCATTATTTTTTGTGTTCAAAAATGAAATATATCTTCTTTCTTAATACGCCATTAAATAAAAGATAGTTTTTAGTACCTACAAGGGGTTTGAATACCTTTAAAAGCTCCTTAGAACTATAAATTCCACTTATAATTGATTCAATTTAATCACGCCATACAGATAATGAGATTAGAATTGGAACGGAGAGCGCTCTCTGGAATTTTCCGATGTTGGAATGCGACGCAGTTACGAGGTCACACCAATATGGAGTTTTAAAGGAATATTTTGAGCGAATGATAATTTTACATTAAATAAAAATAAAACAAGCTACAATCTGTATTGTTGTATGTAGAACGCAGCGATTACTTTGTATTTTTGAAACGTGGAATAGACCGGGTTCAATCCCCGAGACGATCCTATTGAGCATTAAATTTAGACATTTACTGAGTTTAAATAATTTTGCACTTATTTTTGGATAACTTTGGTACCGGACCTAAGAGCTTAGTTCGGTACTGTGACTAAGAAAGCGTTCTTAAAATACATTGGAAGAAACTGACACTTCCAACCCCAATGAGATCTGTAAACTGCAAACATTAAAATAAATAGTAAAATATAATAACAAAAAATATGAAGCTTCTATGTTTGGAAGTGTGTATTTTCTTTTGTAGCGGGTTAAAAATACGGTACATATTACTTAACCTGAAGTTAATCACTGCAAAAAAGCTAGTTATTTGAGTTGAAACATCCAGTAGCAGTGAGACATATCCAAATACTACGGGCGGATCAGTGATTAATCCTACGTCTAATTAATGGCTTCTAGTATAGCCTATCCTTCAGGCTGGCGTCCTCAATTATTATTCACTCCTGTTCATGAACATTAATAAACTGAAATAGTTTGGCCATACACCCCATTGTCTGTGGGCGTTAGTTGTTAAATAAGAGAAATTCATTAGATAAACCTATTTCTAGCGAGAAGCAGTTCTGTAAATTAGTGGAAGGAAGTGACTGCCGGCTGACCTACATATAAGACGACCAGTAAGTCTTCAGGAGTGGCAACGCATTTGTAATTGACTTCAGATACCTGCTACTGCTCTACTTTTCCACTTCAAATCGATCTTTAGTTCTTGACAACCCGTGTGTCGCAGCAGTCACCAATCCGGTCTAACACGCGGTCGTTTCTGGGTTCGATCCCTGGCCAGACAGTCATCTGAGTGATAAATTTAGTATTCTGTTCTGGGTCAATGTGTTTGTGTATTCGTCTTTGTGTGTCCATTACACTCACGATATAAGAGAAAATCCTAGTGTGGGGCTATGAGTGTAGAAAGCATGTGTTTATAAAATACGTCAAAGGCTTTTCCGATTTTTTGACCTTTCCACCGTCCTAATCACAGCTGGTTACATTTGTGAGCCTCTTTCTAATGTGATGACACATTATACAACTTTACACGTACACAATTTTAAATTAAAACAGTAATTCTTAAATTTTCATATATTTCACATGTGACATCGAGAAATTTAGGACCCCTGCCCCCCGCCCTCCCCCGTATTTGTAGATGACCCCCAAGTAGTATTATCTATTATAACAATTTGTTACTACAAAATGATACAAAATTAAGAAATTAATCAATGTCATCCAGAACATTAGCAAAGGCATCATGCTGAAATTGAAACCTTATGAAACAGGATATTTACGCTGGATTCGATTTCAATTTAGCTGTGTGCAGCTCAGCGAGCCGGATTATCGCTAGAGGGCGCTGGCGGCAACGTACCGGTAAATACATACTACTCAAGTCATGTTATAGAAATATTAAACGGTGGAAGATGTAGGTTAAAAACGATGTGTTGAGTAAAAAAACAAGTGTAAAACCAAGCCATAATCATCCAAATCCAATGAATCATTTTTACGTGAAAAATAAACAAACACTAATATGTATATTCTCACACTTTTGCATTTATTGAGTTTTTGAGAAGGATATGAAAAAACATGGCTTTATTAAAAGGTTGTTTGAAAAACTTTTTAATATAAATTTATCTCCACTTATTTTGCTCGATTTGATAGCGCCTCGCAGATGACATGTTTTCAATACAATTTCAATTAAACGAAAATCTGATACAAACACAGTATCAGTTGTTCAACGTAATTGAAAACCCAAACGAAACGGAAATATATTTTTGTTATTACTTATCCATTAAATCCGTTGTCAGCGAATTTCAGTATCTACAACGGAGGCTCGCGAATTTCATTTTTAGGGTTCCGTATCAAAAGGACTCCAACGGAACCCTATTTCTAAGGCTCGCTGTCCTCTCGTCTTTCGTATGGGCAATGGCATCTTTTACAAGTCACAGGTAACGTATGGTCTGACCGGGGAGGTAGGGATATAGCAAATAATTAATTATTAATTAAATCAAGTATTATTTTAGAATAATCGACTTTTATAAATCGATTTGTTGGCCATAAATAATCGATTTTTTTTACACTTTCGATTTTTTGCCGTAGCTTTGAATTACAAAAAAAGATTGTTTATTTCGTAGTTTCATGTATTTCTATTTTAACAGCAGCTTTATAATAGAATTACTTGCAACGACATCTAGTGCCTAGTATCTGTGGTGTTTTGCATAAAAATGACAACGGAATAAACAAAAAAACTAAAATTCTAATGAACAAAAATTGAAAATACATTATTATTTTGTAAAAACATCAATTTTTGTAAAATCGATTGTTTGATTAAAATATAAAAGCGACTAATATAAAAATCGATTTTAGCCCAGCCAAGTCACGTCCCTACGGGGAGGTATTACCGCCACACTTATTTCTATCGCTAAGGAGTTCTTGCGTTTTGATGCAGGGTGTGGTTACCGGCTTACGTTTTTTTTTATAAATATGAAGTAGCAAACGAGCAAGCAGCCCACCTGATGGTAAGTGGTTACTGCCGCACGAAGTCTATCACAGATGCGTTGCTACTTCCGAGGACTGAGATGGTAGCTTCTTATAAAAGTGAGCCGGGAACCATACCCTTCCACCGAAACGCAAAAACTGCTTCACGCTAGAAATGAGTGGTACTTTCCCGGTCGAACTACATTGGTTCTACCACCTGGCAAACGTGCTTATGAGGGGACCATCTTAACTCTCGGGATAAGCCACACATGTGTGATTAACCGCAGATAATGTCTTTTTATTTTGTTCGAAGTTTAATCCAGATTTCTATCATGAACGGTACGCTACGGAACTCTTTGTAGGCGTATCCGACTCGCACTTGACCGGTTTTTGTACAAGTATTGCGTTCTGAAACGGATTTGTCGGATTTATTTCTGTTTGCCGACCGATTTATTTAACAGCGTTTTGGTTTATTTAAGAGAGGATAAAATACTTTTTAAATTGTTCTAATGGTATACAGGATTATTTTTGAAGTTATTTTAGGATTTTTCTATTATCATTATATCTTTGTTATTGAAAGTGTTATCAAAAAATATATATATTTTAGATTATTTATCTGTCTGTTTAGCATCAAACCAAAACTACTAAACTTAAAGTAATACTTTATTAAAATTTATTTACACGATTAAAAACAATAACAATTTAATGGTATGTTAAATTTTTAGACGCAGATGAATCCGTGGGACACAGCTAGTATAGAATATAAACAATAAGTGTACGATAACCGCAATTTTACATAGAATGGCGTACTCGACCTCACGCCGTAAAAGCAAAAAAAACATTTTCCAATTATTTTTTTATTAAAAACGCAAATGCTCCGATCGACACGGACGTTCGCTGAAACAAAAAATATACTTTCAAACCCTCCGAACACCATGACATCGTAGGCGACGTGAAGGTGGCCAGACATTCGGCTTTATCCGGATATTTTTGATGTAAAACATCGGCCAGGTGGTAGAACCAATGCAGTTCGTCCGGGGAAGTACCACCGCCACAGCTATTTCTAGCGTGAAGCAGTTCTTGCGTGAAGTAGAAGGGTGTGGTTGCCGGCTCACTTTTGTATGAAGCGAGCATCTCAGTCCTCGGGAGTAGCAACGCATTTGTGGTCGAATTCATATAGAACCTCTGTTTTACATGAAGTTGCTTACAAATGTCCATGGGCGGCAGTAACAACTTACCATCAGGTGGGCTGCTGGCTCGTTTGCTACTTCATATTTATAAAACAAAAACTGATTGTTGGCGTGGCGACTCTTACGTTTACTTACTTTTACGCTATTTGTTCTACATTGTCAGAACTATTAGTATCGAACAAAACTAAGCGAGCTGCGGTGTTAGTTCGACTTAGCGCGGTGTACTTTTCGTAGATAGCGTTATTTTCATTTTATGCTATACCTATACTTAGTTCCTGTCGCAAAATTGTCTTTTATGCTTGTGTTAGTACATTACTCGCACGATGTTTATATCTGCCAGCCGTCCCGTGACGGTTATTTTTTAAATTACAGGAATAGCAAACAAGCGCGCAGTCCACCTATATTGCCATCTGTCGCTCATGAACATAATAATTATATAGTCGACACCACATAAGATTAGGAACCTTGCTATAATACTGATCCTAAATTATTTAGAAATATAAATCTAAGGACGATGTCTACCATACTGGCTGAGTGCGAATTATTAGATTGATTATCAACCACTTGTTGCACCTTACGCTTTTATTAGCTTTTTGGTACTAAATATGTTTTGTGGATTGGTAATATTAATTAAAAAAATTCAAAGCTTCACAAAACCAAAGTTTATGTACTATGTGACTTAAAAGGTGTGTCTAGTGAAATTTTACGACCTAGACTATTATGAGACTAAGTCTTTGTTTGGTTTTGAGCTTGGAAACTCTACATCCAATTAATCGCTTTTCCACTGGACACTCAATTAGTGTCGTTGGACACAAAATGTTGGATGACGCCAGTTAAACGCGATCATATACAGACCTTTATAGGTTACATAATAAGAATAATACATTACAAGTTTAAACAAGCTATTCTCAACGGCATACTTATATAGAAATATACAAAAATGAGGTGTATGTCTTTGGTTAATCAAGTACGCAAGAACCACTGGTCCGATTTACATGTAATTTTTCATGGATGTAGCTTGTTTAACTTGTCAGTCTGTAGGCTACTTTTAACTTCAATTTTCTACGCTATTTAAAAAAGTCGCTTATTTTAGAGTGTCGTCACTACACCCTTCGGTTTCAGTCCTTAACATACAACCAAAAGGTTAAGAACATTTTTGTGATACGCAAAATCGCGAAATTACTCAGATTCGTTGAAAAGATTTGATATGTAACACCGTAAAAAAACTTTATTATAGAACGCTTTAATAGACCCGATGTTGAAATCGACACCTATACGGAGACAAAATATTACATGAAAATTTATTTTCTTTCAAATAGTATAAAAAAATCAATATAGGCAGTTAAATACTTACTATATAAAGAAACAATAAGTGAGTTCACCTTCAATACTTCTTAGTAAAGAACAAATGAAATCTGTGGCAGAAAGAATACTTTAACGTGAGTACTTCACCGGCGTCGCGGCGTCGGAGTGCGTGCGCCCATTGATCAGGCGACGTGACGCCAATATTACATTCAAACGACTCCAGACCTGTCGATCCTACAATATATCAGAATTCACACCTAGATTTTATCCTTCTGAACAAAGCACATGTGAATACATACGTTTAGCTGACAGTGCCCTTAGTACGAGTTTTTTACGTTTCCTCAAAACGATTATTGTTTACGTTTTCTCTTATCATCACAAAGTACATTGAAAGCTTTGACCGAAAAGGAAAATGTAAAATTGGAATGAACTTTTACCAGGTTGTAGTACCAGTGTAGTTAGACCGGGGAAGTACCACCGCCATCTATTTCTAGCGGGAAGCAGTTCTTGCGTTTCAGTGGAACGATGTGGTTGCCGGCTCACTAATACATATATGAGACGACTATCTCTGTCTACGGGATTAGCAACGTATCTGTAATCAATTTCGAATAGAATCCCTGCTTGCTTGCCTTGCTTACAGATGTCCATGGGCGAGAGTAACCACATACCTAAGATCGAATGCATGCTCGTTTGCTACTTGAATCTGCTAAGAAAGAACCGAGTGGAGCCGATTTTTAGGTGATTTTTGGTAAGAGTCAGATACTGACCCGATGCGTTCTAATTTATTCCTTAGAGGAAGCAACGCACATGTGGCCATACTTTAGTTAGGATTCAAATCGTAATTGAGGTTGGCTAAAAACATTAATGAGCGCTATTAGACTCTTGCCACCATTTTTGTTACAGACTTTAAAACATCTAAACAAAGTCTCAACCTGGTGGTAGAATCAGTGTACTTCCACCGGAAAGGTATCATCGCCACACCAAACGAGCGTGAAGCAGTTCTTGCATTTCGGTAGAAAGGTGTTACGGGCTCACTTATATAGGAGGCGACCATCTTAGTCCTCGAGAGTAGCAAATGTCTTCAGGCAACGCATCGCTGTCAGGTACGCCCCCTGTCTTATATGAAGTTGCTTACTGTCCATTAGCACTGCATTCTTAAGAGGTAAAAGAATGATAGGTTTTCAAAAATTAAATAAGGCTTCTTTTGCGACCATTCTGCTCTATGTTATGTACATAAGACTGATTAATACATTTCTAAATGTGAATCTATGAAATACCATTTCATTTCGAGTCGAATATCAGTAACCACGGTTTTAACAAACTACATTCAAAAGGTAAGTTTACGTATGCAATTTTCATGTAATTTATTAAATTTGCTTATGATTAATACTACTTTCAAAAACCTTTGGCCTGTAGAGCGTGCCAAAAAAAATACATACCTAACGGTGGTAATGTTACCATATATTAAAATATTACAATTACCCTACTTCTGACATGAGGTCTAAATATTTTCAAATTCAGTGTCAGGTCACGATTATCACATCAGTGTGTACCGTCTCTCTGCTACTATTACATTGTGATCAGGCGATATTTCACTTATTCTTTATTTGATATTGGCAGAGCGATATTCATATCGAAGCGAGAAATATGGCGCCTGTCGGCAGGAACCATTTGTATCGTCTTGTTTTATTAATATTTCTATTATCATAAAGCTGTTCATTTCTAAAAAGACAACTGTAAAGGGATACTTACATATTTTATAAAATGATCAATCGAATTTATATTTAAATCTTGTACTTTTCTTAATATTAACATTTTTGTATTTTAATATTTTAAACTTGGAGTTTATATATATCTGGTATCCACAAGAGACAAAACTCAAAAGATTAAGGGAAATTTGTAGTCAATATGAACGTAAATACTCAAATTAGGTAATTGTCACATTTGTGTTGTGTAAACGTTGAATTACATTATTAGCTGAGGCAGCAGGGAAATAATTTATTCGTAAACAGACGCCGCAAGCAAGTCCCCGGGCGGGGGTACACGTAATGATTTTAATTTATACAATACATATAATAGCTGAGCTGTAAGCACTTATTTAATGAAGGAAGGTACCGTATTCGATTCTCCAAAATAAACAATATTAAAAAAAACTGAGATTTTAATAATTGAATAGATCCCAATACTGAAACGATCATCACATTATTGTCTATCATAAAAAAAATCACTTCAATATATCCTTCTTGTATGTATAATATCAATATATATTATCTCTGTTCTCAATATTTTAAACATGAACTGGGTAAATAATAATTGCGTCTTAAATTCCTGTATATTTGTATGAAATAAAACGAAGAAAATTCACGCGAAACTGTTCATTAGTGCGTATTCAAAATTTCAACCATAACAGACAAATTAAAAAACCGGACATAGGTATATGTACGGTTTTTTAATTTGACGCTTTATTTATATTTCTGTGTAATTCAACCCTCAATTATAGCAAGAAATTGTCTCGAATTATAGGTAATAAAAATTAAAAACAACATCATCTAATTATTCCTTAATTAGAAGTTCAATTAAAGCTATCCATCGAAGGTCGCAGAAACAACCATAGAACACTCATACTATATTTACGAAACACTAATTGAAATCGTTTTCAGAAAATCAATTGCAAACATTAATCGGGACAAATCAAAATACTCACAAATATATTTGTATTGACTGATTATATTGGTTTCTGGAATGAAACCATGTCAATAGAACTAATTAAGCTTGGCAAATATTTAAACCTTCTTCTTTCCGCATCCCTTGAGGAGAGTCCATACTCTCCCCCATGGGGAGTGAAACTCTTACTCAGCAGTGATAGGTGGTAGGTGGCAGTGGCAGATGGTAAATAATCACCTCCGGGTTCCATCCAAAATCACAGATACGTTGATACAAAACGGTGGTGCTGTCTGAATTCAAACACAGATGCGTTGCTACTGCCGAGAACTGATATGATCGCTTCATACTTCTATTACACTGATCCGGCTTGTTTCTTTCCACCGACTCAAGAACTATTTCACGCGAAAACCGTACTAGTTCCACCTTCAGGATTATGCCTTGGGAAATAAAAGCACCGGTAGTAGGATAATCCGCTTGAATTTTTCACCCCACGTATCATTGTCAGGGTTGATTATATGAACAGCGAGTCCTCTATGTATCAACGGAACAGCGCAGGGTTGCTCGGCCAAGACTAAGGGCAACTCGCAATCTCCTCTTATAAATTATGTATGAACATCCAGAGTTCCTTTTTTGAATTTATTACACGGATATCCTACACTTCACTAATAGGACAGAGAATTCTCCTTTTATTTCGGACTACTGCAAAAAAATCACGTTCACATGCGTTTACAAGTTTAAGTAAGATTATTTCTTTCTATATTTATAATTAGTGTATTATTACCTAATTTTACGCTATTTTGCATAGCACCGTTGTCCCGTGGATGATTCACAGAAAGGCACCTCATCCTCAGTGGATGAGGTATATATGTATATAAAAATTAGTGTGTGTCTGAGTTACTCAATCACGCAAGAACGATTGATCCGATTTAAATAAAATTTTGCCTGGAGGTAGCTTGTTCAGCTATTTTAAGATGGCGAGTATTTTAGTGGCGTCACTAGACCCTTTGGTTTCAGAGTTTCATATTTCCATTTTAAATAAAAATAGAACGCTAAAATAGCAGTATTGATTTATAATTTTCTATACGAAAAGTCCTTATCACTTTTCACGAACCTCCAACGGTTAGCAACTAAAACCTAAATTTATTGTCACATCGCTGTGGGTATTTCAGCTAGTCTATATTAAAAGAGTGCCTAAGCTTATATAAAATAGGTATTAAATAAGCTATTTTTAAAATATGTTGAACCCCACTCGAGTCAAAAAGGAATTTATGGTCACGGCACAGCAGTGAGCGCCGACCGCGGCCTCATCCCTTTGACGTGTGCCTAATGTTACCGTTTATTTTTCCATATAAAACGGGACATCGGTTTATGTCTATTAATATGTATACAGGAAATTGTTTGATGCCCAAAAAATAAATAAATAGTCTCTTAAATATATCGCCGAAAAAAGAAACTCAAAGGATCTCTCATTACACGCCTTATCTATATGTGTATATAAACTTGTGCCCTAAATACGAATACATTACGTTTCCAAAAAACGATAATTAAACGTATCGTTTTAACTATGCGCAATGAGCCCGTACTAAAAGCACTGGTGATTTTAAGTAAAGATAAAACTATTGGGGAGTTTTTATTTAAAAATTACATTAGTTATTAACACCATGTTTTCAGAAAATGGGTCAAATTAGCGTCCCCGCGTTATTTTAGGACACCGGGCGAAAAACCTAAAAACGAGACGGTCTCGTTCTAGACGGGACGCATGGCAATGTTGTGCATTCCGCTTGAGAATTTTCTTTACGAGTTTATATAAGCTTTCTAAGTAGCCTCTGTGAAATAAAGTGATATGCTTTGAACTGGAGGATTTGTTTTTATACACCAATACATCGCTACGCAAATAATCTTACTAATATACGACCTTTGACGACCCGCGTGACGGAGTGGTTGGAGTGTCTCCCTTATTACATTTACCTCCTGTCAAAACTGAACGCAATACGTAACACTGCTGTTAAAATGTAGAAATTCCTGTATTGGTAGCTCCAATGTCCTACAAAGGCATATATGGCCATTCATAGTTCCCAAGCACGTTTTTATTATTTTAATCCAGAAACGGCCAGTATTATAACGAACCAGTGCTCGGTAACCCATAGCCGACGATCTTCGACGACTGCTTTTTTACCCGACTGCGTCAGAAGGATGGTAATGTTTTATGTTTGTTTGTTTGTTTGTATGTATATCCATTTCTTTGGCACGCGCTATAGCCCAAACGGCTTAACGGATTGTGACGTATGACATATCATTAGAATCATCTCAGTTTGTAGAGTAACAAAGGATATATATTTAAAAAAATGACGCCAGGAAATACAGGAAAAAGGGAGGGGAGTGACGATTTTTTTACTATTACGACAATATGGGTATCAGATGAAAGCTAGTAAATAGAACTATCTAAATATATATATATATTGTTATACTTTTACTTCACTATTTTGACAAAAACTTATATAGGGGTTAAATTAAATATATATTATTATGAACAAAAAATTCGTTTTAGGCAGTCGGGTTTTTTGTTATAATGTTTTAATTGACGACCCGCGTGGCCGAGTGGTTACCACACCGAACTAACGCGCAGTGGGTCTCGGGTTCGATCCCCGGCCAGACAGGCATCTGAATGATGAGTTTAGATTTCTGTTCTGGG
>DWNE01007933.1:0-11886 GCA_018249875.1 Cecropterus toxeus | reverse complement strand
TGCTTACAAATGTCCATGGGCGGCAGTAATCACTTACCATCAGGTGGGCTGCTTGCTCGTTTGCTACTTCATATTTACAAAAAAAATCTTTATTTTATTAAATATATTTATAATATTTAATGTATATAATAATTTGGATAATTCGTACGAGACTATAACTAGACTAAGCGCCCTGGTAGATAAAGAGTTAACGATATCATTGGCGCATTCGAAATTACTTGATCTGGATATATCCGGAAAAGAATGATGACGCGGATCGACATCTGAATCCAATAATGTAACGTATTTGCAGCCAGGAAGTCGTGTCTTGACAATTTAGTGTACTACCAACGGCTAAGCTATATTAGGTTGAAGAAATCATAATAAAAATTGAAGGTTCATAGAAAAAACACAAAGAAATTAGATTTCTCCATAAAAAAATAAAAAATTGGAACAAAAAAACGAATAAAATAAAAAATAACATAAAGTACTTTGACAATTATTAAACAACACGAATAATTTTTATTGTCCTAACACATTCTGTTCATGAAACAATAACTAATTTGTAATTATGAAGTCTCCGAATTTTGAATATACAAATCATCTTTACGAGTCAATTTTTTGAATTGAACTGTATCCTCTCCGTACTAAACAACACATTTCTTGAAACTTTTGAGTTCCTTAGGCCGTTTTGACTCGACAAATTCATTATCAAAGCCGATGAGTGTAATAAAGAGAAGCGTCAACAGTTCTAAACTTCCACAGTACTAATGTCAAGTTGTCTCGTCAAATGATGCTTTCATCAAATGCTACAGCCTGGTTTTGTCTTATTTGAATACAAATAGCTTCATCATATATTTAGTTGTTTTATTTAACAAGCAACAGCCTTCAGTTCACCTGCTGTAAATAAATCACTGTCGCACGCGGACATCTCTTACCAATCCCAAAACAAATAGGTACTTATATGTTGCTACGCTTGAGGATTAATACGTATGTACATATGTACATACTTATTAATCTATCTAATGTGAACGTGCATATGTGCGTTTACATTCGATACCGGCTATTTCAAAGATCTTAACACAAAACGCTTTTGCACTGCTTTTATAAGACAGTAGGGTATCTGTACTTAATTTACTAGACCTTAGAAACTAGTGCCGCGACAAATTTTCAGTCCAGTGTAGTTTGAAAAGTGTGCAGGGGCAGAAAAAAATTAAAGATCTGATAGCCAAGCTCTAAATAACCGATAAAGTAGAAGCTTATAAACTTTGTTGCCTCGGTCATCTCAAAAGGATACCTAGATCAAGATCGAAGATGAGAAGTCAATAAAACTCGCATACGTAGGATCATCAAATCAGGCATCACTAAAAGGATGAAGTCAGGAAGGGCTTACGCAATCTTTAAATTCAGATAGAAATTAAATCTTCCTAAGGTCGTTATGGCATTAGTTTAGTTAGATGCCATGGGTAGTACCCACATTCAAATTTTTTTAAATGTTCTCATAACTCGACGACCGACTTCCTTTAAATAAATAATATATGGATTTAGACTTCGAGTTTACTCGTTGGTAGTAGAACAAGTAAAGTCAGAATAAGCTTCCAAGCGATATTATGAGTACTGAATACAAATAAGATGTTATCGGAGCACCCGTATTGGTGAGTTCAAGTTGGATTTTCTTGGATTTTAAAATTTATGACTTTAACTACTATATCTTGTGGATCTAGATTCAGCTCACTTTAAGCATGTGCAATAGAGCTTAATATTTTCTTGAATTTTGTGATTATGCAAAATTGGCTTTCTGGTTGAAGCGGCTTATAACATAGTATATTTATACAGACGTTAAGTATTGATTGGATATTTTTTTATCAGACTGAAGTACCGAATGAGCATGCACCTGATAGCAAATGGTCACTGCCGCCCTTGGACCTCTGTAAGCTACTTCATATGGAACAGGAGTTCTATCTGAAGTTGATCTCAGATGCGTTGCTACTTTCAAGAATTAAGATGATTGTGTAAAACACAAATAAGCCGGCAATCACACCCTTTCACCGAAACGCAAGAACTGCTTCACGCTAAACACAGGTGCGACGTTGGTACCTCCCCGGTCGAACTACAATGATTCTACCACTTTGTTACAATATTTACTGGTTAAATAAATTAGGTATTAAGTCGGTCTCATTAAAAGCACGCATAATATCATTCTCTCTTCCCGTTTATGTCATAGGAGGTAACTAAGGGCTAAAATCCAGATGGAAAGCAGCGTCTTCTTAAGTAATATCAACAAGTACCTACTGCAGTTACAATGACACATACCAGGTGCGGTAGCTACTGATAAAACCCCAGAAGAGGCTCATGTGGACCAAGTGTGTGAAAAAAATATATCAGACTTTTAGTCTTCAACATTTAAACATTTGATCTAAAATGTGTCTCATAATCCCTTACCGTTTTTAATATTAATCATTTTATTTAACATAAAAATATATTTATCAAATGTAACTGTTTAATACTGACAGGTTTAAAATGTTAGCCAATATTATTATTTTACGTATTCCTTTATATTTTGAAATCTTATTTATCACTGTTATTTACCCGGAATATTAAAACAATAATTTAAAACCTTATATGTATTATTATAACATTACTATAAAACACGAACATAATTTTAAAATTCACTTGGAATTTACAAAAAGGGATTTTCCATTGTAATTAATGTTATTCAATTCTGACCTTATAACGTTACATTGGAAGTCCGTGCACTCGCTGTTTCGAAGCCTCTGCAATTACTTCATGATGTCATCCCGCGACGAATAGATATGTAATAAAGACCTATGCCCGTAGTACGAGTTATTACGTATCCTCGAAACGGTCACTGTTTACATTTTACATACATTGCAATTTACATTGTACGTTTTCATTTTCGTAATGTAAGCAATGATTTTATTGAGAATACATAAAAACCGGCCAAACCGGTGAGTCAGACTCGCGCACTAAGGGTTTTCTAACATTATCTTTAAGAACCCTTTAGGTATTTATTTATTTTTAAAAGTGAATTAAATATTCTGTGAAGATTTCCAAGGTCTTCCTGTTGTCTTTACATATATCGGGGAAAAATAGAAGTAATAGTATTTAGTACGAGACTAAGGGCACTGTTGGAGATTTATTTCTTTCCAATGTTTGGTAATTATATTGCGCTTAACAACATATAGACATGACATAGGTTATAAATGTAAGAATTGATTGATCTATATGGATAAACGGACCTTAATATTTATTTATCTATACCGATGATTACTGTAATTTACCTGCTAAAAATCAACCCTTTAAAATGTATAAAACATGAGGATATCATTAAATTCCTCTCGAAAGGTACAAGAGGGTTTTTACGCTGTAATGGATGTTATTCAATTCTGTCCTTTAAAAACATAATGTCAGTCCATACGCCCGCTGTTCCGAAGCCTCCACGATTACTTCACGCCATTATCCCGCGACGCTCAAGTGTGTAATAAAGACTGTTCTGGTGGAGATTTAATTTTGTACAAAATTTTGTTTATGAATGCTTCATGTGACTATATTCAGTAATCGACTACTATTTGTAGGTTGAATAAAGTGAAATATCTGGTTAAAGAAATATTTAATTCGAATAACGAATTTTGTAAATTATTAATATTATGTTTTTTGTTAAGTAGCCGATAAATTGTTATCTTTATCAAAATTTTAATTAATTAACTTTATTAGGTGAAATAATCATTTTAGTGTGATAATAACTTCTGCAAGTTAATGAAATTTAACAGGGTAATGTCATGACGTTTATGAAAATGTTAGAGTAACTTTGATATTATTTTATAAAAGCTTCATAATAGTTTACAAGTTATAAGAAACATCTAGATCAATTAAACGTTTTTTTTTGTTTGATAATAAATAAAATTATTTAAATAAGATAAAGAAATCGAACGACGTATCGATAATGCCTGGAAGAGCATGGTCCATGAAAGGAGAAATGAAGGGAGATCTTCCAATGTCACTAAAACGCAAACTGTTTCACATTTGCATCCCATCCTTACCTATAGTGCACAATCGTGGTCCCTCACCGAAAATCAAAATTTAAAACTCCAGGTTTGCCAAAGAGCAATGGAGCGAGTCATACTAGGTATTAAGCTCATAGATAAAGTACGAAATGTCACCATTCGGTCCAGTACCGGCATCGAAGATATAGGTAAAAAAACCGCTAAGTTGAAATGCGAGTAGGCGGGACATGTATGCAGAATGCAGGAAGAAAAGTAGGCCAAAATTGTCACACAATGGGTACCTGAAGACGGCTATCGCCGAAGAGGGGACCTGGAAAGGAAAGGAAAGGAAAAGAAGGTGCGACGATCTGGTGAATTACTCGAAAGACTAGCAGGCCCTGACGCAGGATAGATAGCAGTGGAAGCATTTGGGGAAGACCTTTGCCCAGCAGTGGGACAACGTAGGTCATAAAAAAAAAAGATAAAGACAAATGATTAACATAATATATTGTACTGTAACTTAAGGGTTTTAAGGAGAATTTCGTTTAACGTATCGTTATGAAAAGTTTTATAAATAAATTAAACATTTTAAGTACATAGATAGGTCATTTTATATACATAGGAGAATGTCTACCGAGTTCTCAAGTAACGACTATATTCGCTGTTGAAAGCTTCGCGAGTACTTCGCGTTAATGCAGCGAGTAACACCCAAGTGTAATAAAGACAACGTTGCGATATGAGTTATAAATAATAAAATAAAGAAAAGTGAGCGAAATATGAGGCAACAAATATACAATAATATAACAATTACATTAAGGTGGTAGATGCCAGGTGGTAAAACTAAGGGGTCATCAAGAAACTACGTCACGGGAATTTCTCGACTTTTTGCCTTCTTCTTCGTCCTTGTCACAACTACACCCTACAATGATGTCACATTTGCAATCTTACACTTTGAAATTATTGAATTAAAACAGTAGTTCTCGAATTATAACTGAGATTTTATTTCTTACATGTATTTGAAATGTGGATGTGTCGTCACAAAATTAAGGACCCCATCCCCTTGTAACAACCATGCCAGACTTCAATGGTGGAAGGGTTTGGTTGCTAACCTAATCTAAAATGACGCTACCATCTCAGTCTTCAAGAGTAGCAACACATACATATAAATTATTGACTTTAAGTAGAACCCCTGTTCTAATATAAAAACGAAGTTGGTTATGCTGGTTATGTTGGTTATTCATTATTTTTTGAGACATCAGATTGATAAAAAAAATATACTACATTGTACCTATATTATCAAAATCGGTAGTTAGAAAACAAATGAGTAACGAGATGGACCGATCTAATGAAAAAGTCCCGGAATATATCGTTCCGCAAAGCCTAAAGACAGACACAAACAAGTACTCGACAGCTGACGAAAGTCGAAGGGAAAATATAGACGAGCTTAAGATTTTCAAACTCTGAGTGATTCACTGAGAGTGAGGATAAATATATTACACAGTGTTTCAATATAATTGTCAGATCCGCGTTAATATTAGTCTATAATCATTATTATCAAAGCTTCGGTTTAAAACAAGAATTTAACCAAATGAATATCTGTAGCTTTAGATATTTTCGATGAAGCTTTAATAAACAGTTTCGTAATAATGAAGTAAAATGAGTAATAAAGGGAACGAAATGGAATATTAATAAAATTATGCATTATATGAATTTTCAATTAATATGTTTTCGGAATGAAGGTACAATATTATTTACTCGTATTAATGCGATATCCAAAGTGGTGTATTTGGTTATTAAAAATATACGTTTTGCGGGCTACCTCTGCAAAATTTACGTTTGATATTAAACTTTGTTAAATGTTTCAGTTTCAACCTGCATATTAAGAATAATATTTTTATTCGTCGTCAACCTATTACTGTCCCACTATTAGGCACAGGTCTGTTCTCAGTATAAGAGAGTTTAAGGCCATACTCCACCGCAATGGCCTACTGCGAATAGGTAGACTTTACACGCCTTTGTGTCGTTTTTAGAGAACTCTCAAATGGGCAGGTTTCTTCACGATGTTTTCATGTACTGTTGAGTAATGATAATTAATTTTAGAAAAATCAAGTGTCCTTGGGATATGACTATTAGAACTCGGAAAGAGATGCCGAGTTTCAGCTATTAGGCTCATTTAGTAACATTTTACTTAAGTTGTATAAATTGGGTTGTACACTTTGAAGACGTAAGTCATACTGATAATCATACAAAAACGCTCAATATTTTTTTTATTTGTCTAAATTGAAAATATATATATGTTTAAAATGGACGAAACATTAAATTATATCAATTATTTATAAATAAGGGAGTAATTTAAAACATAACCAAACCACCACTTAGCCGTATTCAAATTTCACCACGAAATCTAGACGGTAGCAACATCTAAATTATTTTGGAGCTTGAGCCAAATTTAATTGGAGCAACTGATATTGCAGTTTAATATAAATTAATTCCCTTTCCGTGCTTTCCGATAACGCGGCCATTTTAAGCGAGTTCATTAAGTTGTATTAATAATAATCGTTAAATGATAGTAGATACTGTACATGTGGGATTGCTACTGGGATTATGCGAATATGAGGGAATGTATGTGTGTGTACAAATTCGTGTGTCCGGAGTAAAACTTTGCAAGCGGCGACTCTGGCCGTTAGTGGTCGCTGTGATGGCAGGACTTTTGCTCTCCAGGAGGCAGAGCCGTAGGACACGTTAAAAGTAAAATACTTTGTGATTCGACTCCGAAGACATGAACGCTTTACCTTTTTATCTTACAACGTCAGCGTTTAACGCTACCATGTTCTGGTACAAAGTTTAAAGAATGAGATGAGAAAAGGATGCGGTATAATTTAGTACTCAGAAATATAAACGTCTCTGCGGCCAACCTCAGGTACTAATTGATTTTTCTTTGATATTCATTGCAGAGTAACAAGACTGATCACATAACAGCAGAAGGGATAAGTTCCATAAATAAAATATACTATCCAAATTGCAATTATTGTACTTAATACTATCGTCAACCCATTATTGTCCCACTGCTTGGGCATGAATCTTCTCTCAGAGTAAGAGAGTTTTAGGCCATAGTCCACCGCGCAGGCCAACTACGAATTGGTAGACTTCACACAACTTTGAGAACTCTTTTTTTTAGAGAACTCTCAGATGTGTAGGTTTCCTCACGATGTTTTCCTTCACCGTAACGCAGTGATGATTATTTTTTAATACGCACATCATTTTAGAAAAATCGGTGGTGCGTGCTTTGGATTCGAACTTCGGATCCTCGATTGAAAGGCTGAGTTTCAACCATTAGGCTATTACTGCTCACTACTAATAGTACTTAATAGCAGTATACTGCAAACACATAATATCAGACGTGTCATAAATAAAAGCACCAAAACCACAAATCAAGAAAACATTTCAAATAAACCTCCACAGCTCTCGAGTTCAAATGTTCATATCACACCTCACAGTAACAGCGAATGGTATCTTAGATTGCACAGTTTATTTCATCTGAGTCGTCATGGCGAGGGGAGGAGCGTGTAGGGTTCCAGTGTAAGCGGATATTTTTATTATAAAAATTAAGTAAAAACTTTTTGCACTACATTGTTTTTTTTTTCTTTAAGGGATCATTGTTTCTATTGCTTAGTCTACTTTTAATAGTACAATGTACGCTTTAAAGTTACACATTTTCTTTTCATAAGTAGCATTCATAACCGGGTTTAGATTAAGTTAAATTAGATAATAACATGTACACCATGCAGTGTTGATCTTGAATAGCACCACTACCTTTCTTACCGTGGATATCGTATAAATAAACTTAGATAAAAAGAACAGAAAATAGTCAGCGGCGTTTTCCTAGGTAATTGCAGCGGTTACCAACATGCATGGCAAGCGATGTAACTAAAATTGTCAAAATCTCCCATCAGTCCTACGTTCAACAGGGAATCTTAAAAAGCTGATGGATCACATCATATCGGTTACACAGTCGTTCGCTCATCTTATCAAATAAAAATACAAAAACCATACTAAGGTCTTTCTAAGATTTGTGTCTCTAAAGGCAAATGTCCGCTAACGTTATTTAAAACATCTTTGCAATTTTACAAATGTCCTGACTTTCGACACAGACTGTAATGTGGCTTACTAGGATAATATTTTCTACACTTTATACTAGAAACGTCTATTTTACTAAGTCGACCTGTTTAAATCAGGAAAATAAGAAATCCGCGTCCGCTTATGAATTCCCCGCTCGCAATAACACCACATCCATAATGCTCGTCCAAATGTGAAAAGGCGTGAATGCCGCGTTGATAGAATTCTTTATACCGCCAGCCTCACCTCTAGTTTGAATTACATTTGATATAACTGTATTGTGGCAACTCGTGTAGAAGGACTTTGTACACGGCTCCAAAACGTTTTCTCTTTAGGATGCGAGCTTCAAGGTTTGAGGCGTGTTCTCTTTGTTTCCTTTGAGTCGAGTTTTGTGAAAAATAAAGGTGTTTTGGATTGGTCTAATTATTTTTTTGCTCGAATTCCCGATTTATTGGCTGACTGCGTCAAAAGAAGGTAAGTTTATTGAGCGTATGTAGATATGTGAGCATGTTTGTTTGTATGTATGTAACTCCATTTTTTGGATTGTGCTACCGCCCGTATGGCTTGACGGATTGTGACATGTGACGTATCATTACAATCGTTTCAGTTAGCAGAGTTACATAGACCATTATTATATTTAAAACAATGGCGACTGTGAATAGAAAAATAAAGGTGTAAATTTCTATTACCATACCAATATTAATATTAAATGAAAGCAATTAAATAGCCAATTTAAAATTTATATGATAATTATAATACTTTTAAGTTTAGTGTTGCACGGCTTATTACTGCTACGTCATAATATAATAGTACTCAATTAACATTATGTTTTAATTACAATTATGGTAATTCTTAATATATTGTCATAATAAATATGGATATGTAACCATAATCGTATTTCAAAATTAGCTTTACTATGGGAGAGGATGTAAGTGGGAAATTTTTTGAATTTTATTGTCTCTATGCTACGGAAGGAATAAATAATAAATAGTCTTAAAATTTAAACTACTTTAAACCTTATCAGCTAAATACTAGACAGGCTTTCCTATTTGAAGATTGCTAAGGAGACTCGAACATGTTAACCCACCCAACTCCTCTTATAAACACTCATGCACAGTGGTCAATAATACTGATTTCATAAAGCAAAAATAATTTAGCGATGCCTTCTCCGGACTTCAGCCATAAACCAACATTTACCAGAAAGTCAGGAAGTGTATCCTATGAAATAGTTCAAACATATCCTATCTACGTCGTCAAATCTTAATTGCTGACGGTTCGACCGCTATCTCGAACACCTAATTCACTAAACTTACTCAAAATTAATCTCGCACCTTCCGCCTCAACAAAAAGCGGCAACCACAATTTCCTCAAAAAGTTACAATCTTGCTCTACAACCCTATCGTGATCGTGGAACATGCATCAATCAACGTCAAGGATAGGGCTGGCACTTTAGCTTTTTTCGTTAAAATAACTTTGGAAATGGGAATTTGGAAAGTGGGATAAACGTGAGAATTTGGTTTGTATTTACAAAACTCGGGTGCCCGCCCGTCTAACCTTAAAGATTTTAATTTTATATATCAAGTCCTACTTTCACAATGTAAACCTATATTAAAATTTTAGTGTTTCTATTATTTGAAAACATATTATGGACACTGAAACTACAGATTATTGTTACAACCTAAATACATTCTTTTCAAATAAGTACAGTTTGGATTCCATGATTATTGTATAATAAACTCAACAATTCACGTCACTAACAAGTATTTAGTGCTATACATACAAAAACCCGTCTGCTTGACCGAGTTTTTCGGTTTTAGAATACTATATTTATTTTACGCCCTAATTAAATTTACCTCAAAATAACGAAACTTTATTACGATATGTATGAATTCAAAATCATCTATTTTTATTTGTTTTGTGTAAAAATAAAAGATATCTTCCCTTCCTCTCTTATTTCCCTTGCTCCAAATGAAAAATATATATATTGTATGTCGCTCAGCAAACGGAGACAAATCCAATGATATGTCATATGTTACAATCTGTCAAGCCATTTAGGCTGTAGAGCGTGCCAAAGAAACAAACATACATACGTTCGAAAAACATTGATGCACTTGAGTAAAAACAAGAAAACCGTCACTTTAAAAATACAAAGTGTCTTCAACCCTGCATGGAGCATGGTCGTTGATATTTCGTGCAACACTGTGTTGCATAATTCGAAGGAGTTGTAATATTTGCTAAGGGGTAGAATGAATGTACTTCGCCCGGGTCGGTACTGCCTCCTCGCCTATTTTTAGCGTGAAGCAGTTTATGTGGTCAAACGGTGGAAGAGTGTGATTACCGTCTTATTTGTTTATGAGACGACAATCTTCGCTCTGGACACTAGCAACACATGTGTGTTTGACTTGCTAGTCATATTGCAGACGGGTTATCCGATAGACAACAGTCACCGTATGGATATTGAAAACATCAGAGGAGTCCCCAATCCAACGCCGGATTTAAGGAGCTCCTTTTGCACATTTCTTGATAAACCCCATATCAAACCAATCCGGGAATACCTCTAAAAGGAGTAGAAGATCATGCAGTCACTCATTAGGTAAGTGAGCACTGACAACCGTGGACATCTGTAACTAACCCCAGTTAAGACCAAATTCTCATCCGAGATTGGCTACAGATGCATTGTTACTCCTGAGACTAAATTGGTACACCTCGGATAAGTATATCTCCCTATAAACCAACATAACAAGCACCGCTATCCATCCATTCATCAGCCTTTCAAGGTCCACTGTTGGACATAGGCCTCCCTTAAACGGCGCTCCGCTCGCCGGCGGCCGCTCCAACCAGTCCTGTGCTTTCTGAATCCAACGGTTCCTCGCTGTCTTCTTCAGATCGTCGGTCCACCTGGTCGGGGGGCGACCTGTGCTCCTTTTGCCTAAACGTGGTTGCCACTCGAGGACCTTTTTTTCTCCAAGCAGTGCTATACCTTGCTCTTATTAGGTGGAAATAGGTGTGGCCACCACCTTTTAAATGTAAAACTAGCTATCATAAAATATAAATGTCTGATTTGAGGGTGAATGCCTGAGGATCTAATACTTAGTACCAAGTTTGCTCCTTTCCATAAAAAGGAATTCAATTAAGAAAGGAATTTGGCTTTAAAAGTTAATCTACTGACAGGGAACATTTTGTTTTTATGACGACTGGCGCATTGTCTCACGCGGAGCAATCACCTTGTGAAGGGTTGGAATTCTGGCGAAAGTCTAGATGTTTGCATACTTCTCCTCAGACATTACTTAATGTACTAAAAAAAAAACGTCTTTTTTACAAGATTTGGCTTGACTTTTATTTATATAGAAGTACCAAGTATTTTTCAATGAAAAAGTTTTTTTCTTATCGCTCTAAGTCAAAGACAAAGATACTTATTTAATATGCATAATATAAATTCTATTGATCGAGGAAATGGAGAAACAACAAAGGAATCGTGAAAACATTGAAGAAACGCACGTACTAAGGGTCGTCGACGCACTTTACTAATTCGTGGTCGTTTTTTTATAAGATTAAAGTAGGAAACGCGCAAAGAGTCCACCTGATGGCAGTTACTGCCGCCTATGAATATCTGTAAGCAACTTCATGTAGAACAAGGATTCTATCTGAAGTCGATCACAACTGCATTGGTACTCCGAAGGACTGAAATCGCCTCATATGGATGTGAGCTATTACTTTATAAACCCTGTCACTTCCATTATGTAAAAGCCAATTGAAGCAATGTAAGATGTAATAGACACCAAATATG
>DWNE01007932.1:0-11887 GCA_018249875.1 Cecropterus toxeus | reverse complement strand
TCTGGCCGGGAATCGAACCCGGGACCCATTGCGCGTTAGATCGGTATGGTAACCGCTCGGCCACGCGGGTCGTCAAATTTATAGATAATTTTATTGTATATTGTTAGACACTGGCTTCCCAAAATTTACTCAAGCCAGTTCTATGTCCTTACATAAAGCAAAACCCATAATCTTCTTCAGAGATTTCGCTTGGTCGGAAGACGTCCTTGTACTCCTTTCGTCTAGTACTTTCTATACGGATTGATTATCTATTAGTCCTTCAAGCCATATTACCGACTTATTGCCACTTTGGTCTGATATTATTGAAAGCTATATTAGTCATTTTTATGTCTACGGTTTTGTAATTTAATGAAATACCAATCATGGCTCATTCCATAAGGTCAACAGTAAAATATAATACCAATATTATAATAATTACCTACTTATATTAAACAATATTATATATGACACGGGATGGCTTTTTAGATAAAATATGGCTTAGAGATAGAATTTTCCAAGAACGTCTTTAATGTCAATCTTAAATGTCATGACAAAAACATACGTTTCCTATCAATTCTTTCGAATTCATATAATTCTAGCACTTTGTATACATATCTACATGTCGCCACCTAGGTTTTCCTGTTCGTCATACCTAAGGATTTTTCCACCGTAAATTCCAATCCATATGCAACTATTGTTTACATAAACATTAAAAATGTCTATTGATACATATACAATAAATATGCTGTAAACTTACATAATATATCTTTTTCGCAAAATATTAAGCTTGACAGTTTTTGTTTAACATGTAAAATTAAATGTCTTTATTTTGTATACGCTTACGGAAGCTTATTTCGTTTACTGGATTGAGGTTAAGTTAGCACATTAAGCAGTCGTTACGTTTCTGATCGTCACTATAATATTTCAATGTAATAAAGATATAAACTTCGTTAATATGTACTCGAGGTTACAACTCACTCTAAGCAGTTTTAATAACTGAATACACGCTTTCTACACTCATAGCCCCACACTAGGATTTTCTCCTGTGTCGTGGGTGCCATGGACACGCAAACACGCGTCAGACCGGTATGGTGACCGCTCCGCCACGCGGGTCGTCAAAAAATAGGAAGTCAAAGTTTTAATAACTTTCTGTTCTTAAAGTAAAATAACAAGGACGAGTGTAAAAAACAAGAACTGACTATTTGTAAGTGCCTACGTACAAGTAGGTCTATCTAAACATATAATAATAATAGTAAAATGATGCTCACTTACTCGCCTATTGACTCATCATCTCAAAGCCTAAAGTACTAAAACTAGAACCATTCGATTTGGTTAATAAATCCAGCACATGACGGCAGTAGACGACAAATGGTGGCAATATGTAGATGAGAAAAAATGAATTTTGATAATCCACGTCTGAAGTGCTAAATATTTATATTATTTTGTACTTGCTTATTCCCGTGGATCCGCGCGCCACGGTCACGTTTATCATGGAAATGAGTATCCCACATGGTAATCCAGGTCATAATCTATCTGTATGACAAATTCTAGCGAAATCGGACGACTAGTATTTGCGTGAAAGAATAACAAACCCATACATCTTCACAAACTTGGGCATTTGTAATCAGCAACAGTTAGTACGCCTTCATAAATTGGAAGATCCTTTCATTATATTATTTATATTGTACAATTAAAACAATGTTTGCATTGCTCGGATATCTTCCCAGTACATAGCAAGGAACAGCCTCCCCTTAAGAAAACCGGTATGCTACATTGATCAAATAGCTAGCATTCTAAACGATTCGAACGAGTTTACGTAATCTTTTATTTACTTGGAAGCATCCTATTTTTATTTCTTCTTAGTAAAATATCAATTAAATTGAAGAATGATGGAATTAACATTATTTATGATTTATGATCGATTGCAATCAATATAGTGTATTTTTATTGGAATGTAGCAAAGAAGTATCTATAATTAATACTTTGTACGTATTACATTAATCAATATAAATCTAATTGAATCGTTTGACTGAAATTTGCGCAATTCTTACTTCGACTGTTTTTAAATGCTAATAGTGTATGTAATTAAAATGCCACATTGTCAAAAATACACGTCATGTAGCATACAGGTGGTATAAAATAACTAAGCAAGTTATCACGGTCTACCAAGAAAGCACCACAAATTACAAGTTTGTTTGCCTTGTATAACCAATACGGTTGTCACCTGTACTTTATAATAAAGTATGATAGGTACTTTATTTGGAGCAGTTGTACTTTATACTTTATGAAAAGAGTAAAGCATGCGAAACACTTAATTTTGCAAGGTGTTCGTCATATTGCTGAGACACATGTATCATTCTATTCGCTTCTTATTTTTGCTGACTTGCATTCCCCAATCTAATCCAAAAGTTGCGTGGGCCACAAAATTAAAGAAAAAAGTAAATTGTATTTTATTTTCGACCTACGTACTTTTTACTGTACTTTTTAAAGTCAATAAACTTTAAATTCTAAAAGAAAACCGTTCAGTTTTCTAGTTTGAATATAGCACCAAACTAAGTTTTTATTACTGCGTATTTACGACTAGATCCGACTGAATTACTACTAAATGGTGATGTTACCCTAATTCGTTAACACGTTACACTTGGATATTGCTTTGTTGAAAAATAAAATATCAAGAACGATTTACGAATAAATTACGCCACTTGACTTTCAAATTGACAAAAACACAATCGATTATGTGCAACATTATCATCGTCTAGATCAGGGAATCGAAAACCGGGCAACCGGAAAGATTTTAAATTGGTATTTTGTATCAATTGGAGCAAATCTAGAGATACGACTTTTAGGGTTCCGTAACAAATTGATAAAAGCGGAACCCTATTAACTACTAAGGCTCTGCTATCCGTCTGTCTATCACCAGGCTGTATCTCAGTAACTGTTATAGCAAGACAGTCGAAATTTTCACAGATGATGTATTTCTGTTGCTGCCATAACATCAAATACTAAAAATAGAATAAAATAAAATAAATATTAAAGGGGGGCTACCACACTACAAACGTGATTTTATTGCCATTCCTTGTAGATACGGAACCCTTCGTCCGCAAGTCCTAATCGCACTTGGCCGGTTTATTTATTTTAAGTAATTCGACTATTTGACATTTTGGTTGTCTGGCATATAAGGTAATTTCGGATAAACGGGTCTTGCCCAAAATTGTTTGGGAATCCCTGGTCTTAACAACTTAATCTCATACAAAGTAACGGATAAGTAAATAGGGGTATTATACTAACTTTTCATTAAACTAAGAACCAAACATCACATTTAGCTTAAGCAAATAATATTTTTATAGGTTAGAAACTGGTTTTGTTCTTTGATAACATAATATATTATGTTGTCTACTTCTTAAAAGGATAAAGCAATAAATATTATTCATTTCCTGCTCTATTCAAATGCTGCTAATGAAACAAAGTATTATAAAATATAAAAAAGCCCTTCAATTTAAGGTTCACACACATACGACGGGGAAGCAGCTTCCATTTCACGTATAAAAGGGTGGACCATCTAATTAGCTATAGTCTTAACTAAAAATTAGAGCCCAAAAGGGGGCATCGCGTTGGAGACTCCGGTTGGGTTCCGGTGGAGATCCCGGAGTCCTCCACACAGCGGTGAGGACGGCCATCGGGAACGGGGGGGAGGGGGGAGGGCTCCCACGGGTACCTTGAAGGCTCCCATCGAAAAAAAGGATGTTTTAAATATTAAATTTCGAATCTGGACACAGGTAAAGGAATATAATGTAGGTTTCGGATATGTAAATATTACAGATTATCTGTTACATTCGGACAGTCTTGGTTACGGATTATAGGAAACATTTATAAGGAATTTAAACGTAAAAATTATTTGAGTAGGCAAATATAAAGTAAGTAACTTTGTACTTATAAGGAGGGAGGGTGGGGGAGTTTCTACCACCTGGTAGAATCAGTAAAGAAAAGGTAAAGATTAAATAGGGGTTAAAAATTTGTATGAAAGTTCGCCAATTTTTAAGCAAGTTCTATGAAACATAGTATCAGGTTTTATGGGTAGAAATAATGAAATAGTTATTTTACCATTATTTATTTAAATCAGCCCTAAGGATATAAAATAGGGGTAGACAGTTTGTTTGAAAGTCCGCCGATTTTGAATCAAGCTCTTTGAAACCTAATATTTGGCTTTCTGGGTATAATAAATACATTTTGCTGCCAATACATTTTGCTTCCAATACATTTTGCTGCCAGGTAATAACTCCACATGAACTATAGTATACAAAGAAGTATTGAACAATTAAAATAACAATCATTTTATTCATTTACTTCAGACGCGGTAATGTGTGCCCTGTCTATGTATCTTTTGCCAAATTGGCATGCAAACAAATAAACCAATTGTTTTTAATGTCCAACGAAGTGGACACGGGTTTGCTAGTTATATATAAATTGAACCAAAGATTTGCAAATTTTTTTCCAGAATAAAAAAATGGGGTGTTTGTGATTTCCTTGACAAATATTCTCTTTTTATACATCAAAAGTGAAAGTAAGGCTTTATTAGATTTGCGTCTAACTCGAATATAGTTCTTATTAGGTCCTGGCCACGGCTAATGGGATTACAGCGCTAATTCGACTATAATGGAGCGAATGAGCGGAGTGTCGACAAACAAAACGACGACCAAGTTTAATCTCAAGAGTTTCGTTTGTATCTATAACAAAGTGTTGAATGAATATAAACGTACTTACAGCTTTTCTGGTATTATATACACTTACACGCTTTCTACACTCATAGCCCCACAGTAGGATTTTCGCCTGTGTCGTGGGTGCCATGGACACACAAAGACGAATACATAAACACCCAGACCCAGAACAGAAATCTAAACTCATCATTCACATTTCTGTCCGGGGATCGAACCCGGGGCCCACTACGTGTCAGACCAGTATTTTGACCACGGTATGTCTGCCACGCGGGTCGTCAAACGCGGATATTAAATAGTTACTGGCGCGGTTAATGGCGCGGGTATAACACTAGCAATCTAGAACTGTATTATACTGTCAACCAAATATACCTTATATGTATATCACTAGCAGTGCCTAGCGGATTCACCCGCTACTATATAACATAGCGTGATATACAGCCTATAACCTTTCTTAATAAATGAACTATTCAACACAAAAATCATTTGCAATCCGAACCAGTAGTTCCAGACATTAGCGCGTTTAATCAAAGGAACAAACTCTACAGCAATTATGTTAAGAAAACAATACCAGGTAGGAACCAGAATAATTCGACCGACGGGGTACCATCGCCGCACTTGTTTCTAGCATGAAGCAGTTCTTGCGCTTCGGTGATAGTTGTGGCTGCCGGCTCACATGTGTTTGAGGCGATCATCGTAGTCCTCGGGAGCAAGAACGCATCTGTGATCGACTTTAAATAGAACACCTGTTCCATATAAAGTTACAAAAAAAAAAAAAACTCGTACTAACGTATTCATAATATGTACTGTAAATGTTTTTGTACCTTTTAAAATATTGTTTTACTACTGCTTTAAAATCTCAATAGGTGGCGAAGGGCTGTGTCAATGGAACTATAAAGAACCATAAGTTACTAATTAATTAACTAATTAGTTGCATTTTCCAGCACCAGGTCGTAAAAAGCGACCAAGGGAGACGGTTTTGGCATCAAATTAGAAACATTGACTTTAACTGCTACTTTCAGTCTTTTCGATTAAATTATGTTTTGCTTAAAAAAAGTGATAATTAAAAAAATCATGTGTACTTATGCACGCACGTAAAACATTGTAGGCACTTCTTTTGCCTAATTAATATAAATACATGGCAAGGTGTGGTTTTTTATTGCCGTTAAAAATAACGGATATTTTTTTAACTAGTAGACAAAACGTGATTTCTTAAAATAATATCGTAAATTAACTTTGAAGCAATTTTATTCAGTCAGTTAGATTTTATCATGTAGTTTGACAGAACATAAATTTCATAATATAAAGTTATTCTAACTACGAAAATTATGCCCTGAAAATAATAATGCTTAACATAATTCTGCGTAACATAAATCTTATAACAATCGTCGACTTATATGATTTCCGCACTAATTGGACAATAATGGCGCGAGAGAGGTTGTCTGGCCTAATAGTCCGAAGTTCAGGTATAGGGCACGTGTAATGAATTGGAACCGTTTAGTTGCTGTAGGTCGAGAAGAAATTCGGTTATAGCGAATAATATCTTAGATGTTTTCTCCCGAGGGTAATTGTATTCAATTGGTCTAGGCAAGTTGTGAGAGTATTGGAAACCGTGGGGAAACTAACATTTCTGATAGATATTTAAAAATAGTGTAACCAATAATCCACACTTGGTAAGCATATTGACTTACACATTCTCTGACATACATGTATACAAACATGTACACACACATGTACACATACGTACGTACGTATGTGTACATATGTGTATGTGTACATTTGACGACCCGCGTGGCCGAGCGGTTACCATACCGATCTAACGCGCAGTTCGATTCCCGGCCAGACGGGCATCTGAATGATATGTTTAGATTTCTGTTCTGGGTCTGGGTGTTTGTGTGTTCGTCTTTGTGTGTCCATGGCACCCACGACACAGGAGAAAATTCTAGTGTGGGTCTATGAGTGTAGAAAGCGTCTTTTATGTGTACCTAAAGTTCCGGAACAAGGAAAGGTCTACGGTATCCCTTGACTGTCGTAAGAGGCGACTAAAAGAGGGCTTCCGGGATTGCGGGCCGCAAGAGTGGAAGCTCGAGCCGTCCAGCCAAGCGATCTAGGGAGGAAATGTATCTTTCTTTCTATTAAAATATTTTTTTCCATTATTAATAGAAGCCGTGGTCAACACGCGTTAGTGGCTAAACGCAAGAATGGTTGACGCTTAAAATAGATATTGCAATGGCACCTTCCCGGTCCGACCATACTCAGTCTACCATCGTGTATTCAGTCAAGTATCCAGTCTTCCATATCTACCATGTCAATTCCTTACTGTCCCATTGCTGGGCACGGGTCTTCGCCATAGTCTATACCATAGTCCACCGCGCTGGCCAAGTGCGAATTAGTAGAATTCACACACCTTTAAGAACTCTTTTTTTTAGATAACTCTCAGATGTCTCACAGTAGGTTTCCTCACAATGTTTTCGTTCACCGTAAAGCAGTGATAATTAAATTCTAATACGCACATTATTTTAGAAAAATCAGTGATGCGTGCCTGGGATTCGAGGCTCGGACCCTCGATTGAGAGGCCGAGTTTCAACCGTTGGGCTATCACTGCTCCATCTTCTAGAGCACTGGCACCAAGCCTCCACTTGTAGGTAAGGACGCTTCTCCACCGTATATGGACTGCAGCCAATGTGATTTGATTTAGGTCGACGTCGCGCTATGTTAGCCAAGATTAGTAGTAACCGCTTAATAGTTCGGGTATAGTAAATTATAAACGATTAAATTATAACAATGTTGTCGGATAATGCTGTACATTGAATCTTAAAATATTTCATACATTAACACGTAATGAGATTACAGTGTTAATTTAATAACAAAGCGCTGAAGTGAAGTTACTGGGTGTCTAATATTTACTTCGGTCTACTTCAATATTTAATATCATTATCTTTCTACGTTTTTATGTTATAAAGTACATATTTAAAAGTGTTAGCACGTTACAGTCCCGTTAATAAACTATTATAAAGTAAATAAACCATTAATAAATTCAACAATCGAATATGAAATGAGCCGAGCCTAAATTACGCTTAAGAAGAAGTTAAATTAGTATTAGTATTTAGAAATAAGTAACTTATTACTTAGAAAAACTAACAAATACTTGATAAGGATTTAGTTTTTATTCTAGTGGTACAAAAAGCATCATAAATACACTAAAAAACGAACAAATGAGAAGAGATGGCATTTATTCAGTAAATACACTTATAGAATAATGTATTTTAATTTCATCATAGCTTTTGATCAGATTATATCTTTAGAAGTGGCTAATGTAATGACGCGGTTCATAAAAGCGTCCCAGGCTCAATCAAACTTTTTGTACAGTCGGACACAGTGTGATCGGTAAATGACGTAACACAACACAGATTGGAGTTTTTATCCCTCCGGATAGGCATACGTTTTACCACAGACGACTAACGTGTAGCGATTTTAGCGAACAACTGCTTTGGAACGACATGTAACGATACTTATGTTTTTCTCTTTTCCCACGGATGTTCTAAGAGGATACTAGGAGATAATACCTTAATATTAAATTATTTATCTACTACGCTATACATAATGAACAACAACCCCTTCCCTCTTTCTAAGAGTGGCTTACGTCCTACTGAGAACTGTTAAGGCCATTACAGTGATACTTTTGAAGTATTCACATTCATTATTCGTAAACTTTTTTCATACAGTAAACGATAATTTATTAAATACTGACAATCTTATCGGAAACAGAACGGACACTTCACAGCTTCACTGTGATTTATTTCAAATTCGGTGAAATAATACTCGGTGAAGCTTTATTTAACAGTGTAACTTATCAGGTCAATGTTGAATTCCAATTATTGCTTCGGCCGATGAGATTTTTTCTTGAGACACGTAAATTTATATAAGGTCCTTATATTACTTATATGCGTTTGTTTGTGAAACATCATATACAAATAGTACACGAATTAAATACCGAAAACTGGGTCACTAAATAGAACTGGTGAAAAAAGACAAACATAAGCAATTGAACGATTAGTTCATTGTTAAAGCAAGAAATGTTTACTCGCTGGTGGTGATACAAGTAGCTTATCTCTTCCATTATTTGTAACTGTGCTCAGCCGTCGCGGCAAAAACTATTGTTCGCGAATTACGCAATGACTGCGTTTCCTCCGCTATCGAGGAGTCTGATTCCTCCCTTATCTACTGTACTCTTATTTATTTGTAATATTCAATGTCTGCCTTGCAGTTTATGTAGAATTTATATTTTGCTACTATTTGATTTAAAATATAGTGTTATTGAAACGAAGGGAAGACAAAATCTTTGACTTTCCTGCTGGATCCATCAGTTGAGTCTATGTTGCAAGTTCGTCATAAGAAAATGTGGTAAACTACCTGTTGTCCACGTATTAGTACGTGCAGGCAATAATACAATAATCAAGCCCTATTAAACCCCCTTGGGGAAGGAAATTCAAAAATTGTTTTCTTATGGAGTGTCATATGAGGCGACTAGAAGGGGGCTTCTGGGGTTACTGGCGGCTAGAGTGGGAGCTCGAACCGTCTAGCCAGCAACCCTGAGAATGACGGCGGCATGTGTGGCTGCATGTCGTCACAGACACTGGAAGGTGTAGGGGGACAGTCACACGTCCCCCCAAGAGATGAGTCCGTAAGGGGCGCCGTGCTAGGGGGCACCGGTGCGTTGGATTGGAGATCCCGGAGTTCCCTGCAAGCTCTGAGGAAGGCCACCGACTGGGGTTTTAGTGCGTAAAAATCCCACATAACCCGGAGTCTCTCTCAAGCCTTCAGTGTACAGTTTGATCATTTCCCCCCGTCACCAAAAAAAAAAGGGTCTGGGTGTTTTTGTATTCTGGGTGTCCTTGTGTGACCATGGCACTTACCACACAGGAGAAAATCCTAGTGTAGGGCTATGAGTGTAGAAAGCGTATTTTTTACTTTTGTGTGGTGACCATCCTGTTATATTAAATATCGTTAAATGTTATCAATTTTGAAGTATCAGTAATTGAAGTGTCATATGCACTAACATTTCCGGGAGTTTTAAGGCTTAGCATATCGCTACCAGGTATGGCAATGTCAGTGTTATGTTTGTTGTTCAATCTAACGATAGATATGGATCTATCGAATGCCCGGTCTCTATTCCCCAGCACAAACAGCGACCGATTTTGTGAATGTAGAACCAAATTCAATTCCTATGTATAATTCTCAGTAAAATCGGTAACGATTCAAAGTAGAATGCTTATTAAAGTATAGTTTCGAATAGTGTGATAATGTAGACTTACCTACTCGTAGTCATCTAATATGAGGCAAGTTTTCAAAGGTATGGTAAAGAATGATACACTGTTATATTCGCCAGGACGGTGGTAGAACCAGTGTTGTTCGTCCAGGGAGTCTTTACGTTTCGGTGGAAGGATGTGGTTGCCGGCTCACTTATACATGAGGCGACCATCTCAGTCCTCGGGAGTAGCAACGCATCGGTGATCGACTTTAGATATAATCCTTGTTCTATATATAGTTGCTTACAGATGTCAATGGGCGGCAGTGGCTACTTACCATCGGGTGGACAGAATGCTCGTTTGCTACTCAATGTGATAAAAAAATGATCCTAACTATAAAACATTTGATATTTAGAGTTAGAGGTTTTGATAAGTTGCAATGTCCGCCTTTGTTCTAAGGGATTTGTTACCAATTGATTTTACTACATACAATAAAATAGGCGAAGTTTCATCTTATGAATGTATTGTATTTTGTGGCATGTCAACAAGGGTTTATCTTAAGCGTCTTGTCTTTGAAATTGGATCGGTTACCCTTTTTATCAAATCAGCATAAGATTATTTGGTATATTTGAGTCCGGTATACGAGGACCAACCCTTATTTACATAAGTTTTACAACATTGAAAATAAGTTTTACTATGTGCAAATACAATATGACTCATAAAACATGAATATCTTTTATACAAAAATACTATTATACATTTTACCGACGACTTTATTACCGAAAGGAAGACTTAAATTTGATTAATTTGTAAATGTAATATAATCCAAAAAATAGGTTCATGTATCACTAAAAGGCTAGACATGTTTACAAATTTACAAATGTTTTTTCCTGACGAATTAAAAAGAACCGTTATAAAACCAGTACTAAAAAAAGATGATCCATCTAATTTAAGCAATTATAGACCAATTGCCTTAATACCAATATTCGCAAAGGTATTCGAAAAAGCAATCTGTGAAAAGTTATACGCATTTTTGGAATCTAATAATATCTTATCTAAAAAACAGTATGGCTTCAGGAAAAATAAAACTATAAATATGGCTATTTATGACTTTTTGCTAAAAGTTATGACTAATGTCGACACAAGATTGCCAGCTATTGCACTATATATGGACATTACAAAAGCCTTTGACCATGTAGATCATAAAATTCTACTACACAAATTGTACTCCTATGGAATAAGAGGAAAAGCGCACGACTTAATCAAATCGTATTTAAGTAACAGAAAACAATACACTCAAATCATTAGATTATGTGAACATACTCAAACAGAGATTACCTATGAATCAAAATTGAGAAATATACATTACGGCGTACCCCAAGGCAGTGTCTTGGGACCACTTCTATTTATTATATATATAAATGACCTTCCCAATATAATCCCTTATGATATGACACTTTTTGCCGATGACAGTACTATCTTGTTTACGGATATAAATAATCATATTGATCATACAATTAATTCTACATTGACATCCCTAGTAAAATGGTTTAATGACAATAATTTAATAATAAATTTAAGTAAAACTAAAATAATGAGTTTTAAACAAAGAAATAACAAACATGACAAAATTGAAATAAACTATTTAGGTACTGCAATTGATGAGACCGACACTGTGAAATTTTTAGGGCTACAAATAGATGAAAAGTTAAAATGGAAGGAACATGTTGACCAAGTCTGCAAAAAGATTTCCAAATTCTCTTATGCGTTACGCAACTTACGAAAAGTTGTACACATACAGGCAACTTTGACGGCATATCATGCTTACATTGCAGCAACTCTCAGATTTGGAGTTATTTTTTGGGGTAACTCAACAGATACAATAAAAGCATTTAAAATACAAAAACGATGCATCAGAGCAATATTTAGCCTCAAGCAAAGAGTCTC
>DWNE01007931.1:0-11888 GCA_018249875.1 Cecropterus toxeus | reverse complement strand
TAGGAATGTACTATCACATCTGGTATGATTTAGTGCGCTGATCTCTATGTGGGTCAGCCTTAGAGCACTTATTAGTGCTCGAAACTGTGATTACTTGTTAAGGAACAAATTTAAAATACACATGAATTATTCGTATTTGTTGTCTGGTTTTGTGATATAAATAAAACTTGGAGAATAGGTAGTATTAGTAAATTGAATGCCGATGTTAAGAGTGATTGTGTTTCACATAATTAAAATACAACTTATATTTAACAATGGTGAGTTTTTCCAGAAACTATTTGACCTAGTGCTTACGTCACCTTTCCTCCACCACACCACTCGCCGAAGGATGTAGTTCCATCCACACCAGCTGGACTCCTGGCGGTCCTCTACGGTTCGGTTTGCACGTTCGTTTTTGCCACGGTATTCTCGGTGATCTATAACATTGGGCTCTTCAAAAAAGGTGTGAAAAGAGTTCTCCTTCAAAGTCGGCTATACATTGGGGACTCCCCTGGTGTTGCAAATGTCCATAGGCAGACCGTCTGCTTTATCGTTAGGTTTAGGTATAAAAAAAAGAACTTAAATTTGTTTACCCTGTAATCTGATTTTAATGTAACTCATATTATTTTACTTTGTATGCAAGGAATTTATTGCATTCGGCCTAACGCGTACCCATATCTCTGGGGGTTCTATAAAGTCGGATATTTAGTGGCAGAGTAACACATAAGGTCCACCTGACCTTGTGCGGCACTTTGGTGCGGGAGTCCATTAATATCGTCCTTGCACTTTACGATGGACCATCGATTTGAAATGGAATGTACTTGTTCTTTAAACGCCTAAAAAGGCGCGTTTATTTATGTTAATATTTTGAACGAAATACCATGAACAAAATAATCATTTCAATAGGAATGTTTTTTTTTTATTAAACTAGAACCTTTCATTGTAACATTTATATCTCAATTAAGTAAATAAAAATATTAGTGAAAAGTAGAATGAATGTTAATAAAATAAGATACAACTAAAAGACAATTGCTTTCCAAAAAATACATTTACTAAATTTTATGCAGTAAACTCTATAAACCTAAACACTTTCTACACTCATAGCCCCCACAGTAGGATTTTCTCCTATGCCATGGACACACACGGACGAATATACAAACGCCTAGACCCAGAACAGAAACCTAATTCATCATTCACATTTCTGTCTAGCCGGGGATCGAACCCGGGACCCACTGCGTGTCAGACTGGTATTGTGACCGCTCGGCCACGCTGGTCATCTGCATACAGTATAGCCATCGTTGTAATAGTTCATGTAATTATAGGTATAATACGGTCATTACATTATATTTCGTTTCGTAATTCTTGAGTTAATAGTATTCAGAAATGCGCATACAAAGAATAATAGCATACATTAAAACAAAACGCAACAATGCGCGGTCTGGGACGGCGGTAATGCGTGAGCGCATCTTCCCATCTCCGCTATTAGTCACAAACTGGTCCGGCTTCCTACGTGCACAGGATGTTGCTCCATATTCATTTACTTAATGGCTTTGCTTCAACGATGACTTTTATTGCGAAATTTCGATACGAATGCAGAGGAAAAAGCAACGTGAACTGATTGCGGAACGGACTTACGGCACGCTAATTTTAATTCAATCAATCGGAACTTTCTCGTCATCTCGTGCTACAATGGTTATTACACTGCCCATGACGGAAGTCCCAAGTTTGATTCTGTCACTGGACTCGATTAAATTTTAAAAAGCCTACTGGCTACCTGTTACCTTCACAACAAATGACTGCAATAAATTATAACAACATTGATAATGTCTTTACTTCGAAACATTTTTGTTAACGTGTTTCGATTATAGAAACAAATGTTTATAGCCCTAATTTGTCACACATTAAAATTATCAAATATTTATTTGACGAAGTCGAATTAGTAATTCCTACAACCAGATGCGGCTATTTAACATATTAATCTCGGATTGTTAACATGAGACGATTCAAACGTTTCGCCGCTGTATATTGTTTATTGGTTTAAATTGAACCTTATATTTTATGTGTTGGGGCTTAGACTTGGTTTGTGTGTTAAAAGTCGTGTCTACGGTAGCCGAAATCAAGGGTCATAGAGATCAAGCGTGATCGAAAACTGATATTAAAGATAGTAACGAGAGTGATGCATGCGTGAATGAGATATTAGTGAAGCAAGGAGCTGTCTAGTGATGTAATGATATGATGAGGACAGCTTCAGATTTAGGCCGGCCACACGGTGATAACATTTGGTTTTGAAGTCAGATCGCAAATTGATTGGTGTAGATAAATAAATGAATGCATTCAACGATACAGATTGAATAATATGTGGGTGCCATAATTTGAACGTAAACCACAGTAATTACTTTCACTTGTATCACAGTATGTATGAATATTATTCCAATTTAAGCGAAGTAGTATGAAAAATCTTAAAAGACTAATTATTATAAAACCAATAAACCCGAGTGCTAACAAATAATTAAAAGCGAAAAATTACTAAAGATTAGTTTCCTTCAGTCTTCAGTCTTCAGCACCTATTGTAGTAGTATTGTTTTTCAGTAAAGTAATCGGTAAAGTAGACACTTTACTGTACTTTTCCTAGATTTGTAATAATTTAACATATATGATTATGGAATAATTTAACATGTGTGATGTTGGGATAATTTAACACTTTAAAAAAGTTTCCGTCAGATATTCTATGACACTTCACATGTTTAAATATGTAAAACCATTTGGGCTGATCGCATTCTCAAGAATTCGAATACACCTGGAAAAACGTACCTTCCTTCTGATGTCGTCGTTAAAACGATTAGTAAAAACCAATAAGATGTTTACTAAAATAAAAGCGTAATCTTCAACCTTTTAGAATAACATAAATAACTTAATCGAGAAAATTTAAAAACTGGTTTGGAGTCGATAACCTGATAACTTAAAGAAAAATACACAACTAAAGTTGTTTCTGCGTATTTAGATGTATGCTATTTGTGAATGAATAGTCAAGTATCTGTATTAATTAATTATCTATTGATTATACAATCGAATACTTCTGTATTTCTGTATTCGATTAAGTGTTTTTCTACGGAATAGCTCTTTTAGTGTGAACTGAACAAATGCTAACATTATAGTTCGACTGGAGTTGTTATAAAAAAAAATGAGTGCAGAAACGCACTAATAAAAGTAGTCTGCGGTAAAATTTTTACCGATCACATTTATTTCAGAATATAATGATAAAAATAATATATGAGCTATTTGATACGAGCTTGGTCCTTAGTGGTAAGAACGCATATATCCTCGACTTTAGGATTAATACAGTTTTTTTATTTATGTTAGACTAAAGCACCAAACTGACAGTGGCGGTGGTACTTCCCTGGTTGTACAACACTGGTACTACCACCTGGTACATCGTTTAAGGTCGATAAGATATTTCAGATTGTGAGTGGCAACTAATCATTAGTTGTTAGTTATGTGTAAAAAAACTATAACACTTAAAATATAGGTTTTAGTATAATTCCAGTATGTAAACAGCATTATTTAAAAAAATTTATATCTACAAGTATTCTCGTTTCTTATGTTTTACAATAAGAAACTAAATAAAAAACCGGCGAGTTGAGACCTTCTCCTATCTTGGAGCTTAATTTTTTGCAGAGAGGCGCTGACATGCTGCGAGTTGTTCTCGTCATAATCTGCTGTAAGATGGATGGAGTCAGTGTGAACCTGATTTTTTGCTTGATATGTTGTTGATAGGCTTTACGTGTGTTTATGTTGCAGTGATAGCGTAAAGAGTTTATCTTTTTCAACAATAGAAAAAAAAAGAAGTGAGTCAGATGTTGCGGAATTTTTCATTTTATCTCTATGTCATATTAGAGTATGGTTTATTCATATATCATGATGTTATGTGTATTTATGTATTTTTCTTACTGACAAAGATGAGTTTTGTGTAATAATATGATATGTACTTAATTCTCTCACCACGAGAGATTTTTAACTAGAAATTGCGATTGACTGAATGTAATAAAACTAATAAAGGTATTGTTTTCTCAAAACAAAAAAATAGCATTGATATATGACTATATTCATAAGATATTTAATATATACATAGTTCTAATGATAAGAGTGGATTATGGCATAAATTTCCTTTGTATACTACAACGACGGCCGAGCGAAACATTTACGAAAATAATTAAATAATGTATTACTCAATACATTTTTTAATTATTTTCGTAAATGTCAGGTGAAAGCATAATCTTAATCGAAATTATAAGTACCCGTTAATCGCTGCTACCGAATTTAAGGCGTTTTCGCTTTTTTCCAAAGAAACGTCTAAAATGCACTCAACACGAGATAAACGTACTACCGAATATCGGTACGCATTTTGCGTAAATCACTGTAAATATCTTTCCGTTCCAAGATGTCTGTGATAAGTTTAATTCGTGTACGTTAGCACTTTCTACGTACGGGTGAAAGTCTGAAATCGAAGCACATCAACCGTGAATCTGCTTACACGTGAAGGCCAGCCATTAAAATTATCTTCGTGGCAACGTCAGCTCTAATCTGTTAAAAGTAAGCGCACAATAAATAAGTGGCCTCTTTGAAGACGCCGCCTCGACTCATTTAAGGCACTTCGCTCATTTGGGCGCCCAATTAAGCGCGAAAAGTATCGCGTCCGTCCAAGTTACTTAGGTTCATCAAAATGCTCGTTCCCATTGTGCCTTTTTCAACAAACGTATCACGCTCGTTAATTTCATGTGCTTAATTACTTCAAGTTCATCGAGAAACATTTAAAATCATTAAGTAAATTATCTCCTTATTTTGTTTACGTAAGTTACAATTATGTACATATTGCGTAAATTAAGCTATGAATACGATTTTTTAAAAGTAGATATGTACTTATATAAAAAAAATATGTATTTTACTTAAAAAAGATAGTGGCGTTCCTGTATCCGGGCTTGATAAATAGTAAGGAATATATAATTATTTAAAGATATACATTTCTTAGTAATAGGAACCATTGTATTCATTTTCAAGTAGAACTTTAATATAACTACTTCTTACTTAATACATTGTCTATCGTAGGTACCTATGTATTTATAACGTATGAATTTGTTTAAAACGTGAGCCAGATTGCGTTTTCTACCTTTATATTAAAAAAAAATAAACATACAGTCAAAATAAAGCACAGTCTTATTCACTACGCTACAGTTCGTGGGTGGCTTATCGAAGTACTATAAAGAAGTTGAAAACTATAAATGTTTCCATGTAAGATGAGAATTATTGTAGCAATTATTTGAACAACTTTAAGTACGATGTATATTGTTTTCAAGGCTACGTTAAGTCATCCTGTTGGGAAAATGGCCCGTTTTATAAGTTTGGAAGAACGTTAATGGATGTTAAGTACACATTGTTGTCAATACTGATATATCGACGAAATTATGTTTGAGGAAAATATTTAAAGTACGGTTTTATTTGTTGAATACCTTTGCAATTTTGCAGAAGCTTTTAACTTTTACTTGCGATGATAAGATAGTGGTATTTTGGTTTTATAAATCCAGTTTTGGGAATGTGTTGTATTAGGTAATCGTGAGAAGCCGTGAAATATTTAAGTGAAATAGTTAATATTATACGCACGACGCCATTTCATACGATACATTCAATATCCGTACAATAACAAATAACTTGTCAACCGAAAAATTACGAGTTCTCGTACTAAATTAAATATTTAGTGCGAGAACTTGTAATTATTCGATAAATTTAATTAATATGAGGCGGCGATTGCATTGGAATATATAATTACATCTAATTATTTATGTCTTTATGGAAAAATTACATAAAAAGTATTTTTTTTGTATGTTTTTGTGTGTTTAAAAAAATATAGTAACTTTGTAATAAAATGTAAAGGAATACGGCTTCATTCCCAAGTAATAACAAAATAGGAAAGCAACAGAGTGCGGTCATTGTAATCCTCAAGTGGAAAGCGTGGTATATAAATAAAGCCTTGATAATCAGACTAGCTGGCGACATTCAAGAGATGACTACTCAAAGCTCCGTGTGAAGTGACAGCTGATCAAAACCGAGCAAGTTCTACGATCACACGTATCACTTTGAACATCACTACGACGGCATAAGGTTGAAAATTAAATAAGGTAAACCATAACATAATAATAAAGCCCCCATCTCTACAGGATCTTAAGTGCGTGATCCGTGAGAATTAATTTCAAAGTGTAATGACCTTAACAGTGACACCAAAAGCCTACGACTTTGCTTAATTGCTTATTTATCTATAAGATTTTGTTTCATTATCAACGAGTAACGATTTTTTTTTTGCGTGGAAAATTAAAAAGTGTAATAATTTTAATCATCTGCCACTCAGCTTATTTTTCTCACAGACGATGTATTTATGTTACCGCTATAACAACAAATATAAAAATAATACATATTTAAGGGTGCTCCGTACAACAAACTCATTTTTTTCCTTTTTATAAGTAGGTAATGGTAGAGAACCCTTCGTGCGCGTGTCCGATCCGCACTTGGCCGGTTTTATTATTGTAACATACAATTGTAAAATTACTAGAACGTACTACCGAGTTGTATATCAAATTGTAGCCGCTTTTCAAACGATATATCTTACTGTCAATTATTTCTAATTCTTTAACAGGAAAATTACCTCGCCGTCGACAGTATGACAAGTCGCTAAGGAATAGATGAGCGAATTATCCAATAAAGTGCCGACTACAAAACTTCCGGAGTTTTATCATATGTTACTTCACTGATTAGATCTTTAAAATGAAATATACTTTGTTTATCAATCGGAATAAGCTTGGAATTTTTTACTAATTCAAATGTTAGCACGGGTTGCCTTATCGTTAATCAGACTTTGTTCAACGTAGAGATATCATCTTGACGAATGTAGTGGAAATAATATGTGTTTTATTTATGATTTAATAGTTGACTTAATCCTATTAATGATCTACTAATAATACTATAATGTGCATGGGAGCAGTGGCCTAGTTTTTGTTCCAAATGTTCCCTAAGTTTAGGTAGAGATGAGATGAGATGAGATGAGATGACGGTCATTAGACAAATGTCTCTTTTTGCTTAAGGAAGGTATACGAATTGTAATTTTGAGTTTCATTGAAATCATATTCCGGAGTTTCATCTAAATAAATCAAATATTTCAATCCATCAAGGGACGCGCTTTCTGTATTTATATTATTAATATTAACACACTATAAATTGTACGTTTACAGTCTCAGGTACGTTAGTAGAAAGTCTATAAAGTCTAGAAAAAAGGAACAAACGAGTCCCGTTAGCTAGATGCATCTGCATTTCCGCAGGGAATGTAATGCAAGCCTAATTGAATTCAGGCTGTGTGCACACTAACGGTAACATGCCCACCTCGCTCTAACTGTCATAGGCTAACCACAATGGCCTTAGTTATCTTATGGAAAGAACAGTTCTGGGTTTGTGCCGGTCTATACAACCTTTTTCGTAGGTAGACCCGATTTAGGTACTGATACTTGCGGCTTAATGCTACTGTATTCTACGTCGGTAAGGAGTTTAAGTTTTTGCAAATTTTACTACCTATTAAAAATATAACTTTATGTTAAATCGACTTATTTAGAAACTATCAATTTAACTAAAATACCATTGAGTTTTTGCTTAAGGATGAAATAATAGATTTTTTTTTGTCGGAGTAGAAGATCCAACCTAACTATATGATTTTAGACTATTTTATCGCGGGATTGATACATTTTAATATGTTACGTGGTACTTAATAAAATGTTGGCAAAAATAAATCAGAAACCACATATTGTTCGTACCCGTAACATATCAAAATCTAGCTTAATTAGAATCAAGATTAAGACCAAATGCCATTTTCATATGATTATTGTCATTATATGCTATTAGAGCTATATTTTCTTAGTTTCAGTGCAAACTTTAGGGGTAAAAAGTAGCACTATATAAAAGTAAAAATAAAAAACTTACATTTACAAGAAGTATGACACTAAAACAAGTACTTTGAAATCACAGCAGAATATTCAACTGCATTTAAACATAGACGATCAAAACAAACAGGTCTCAAACAGTACATCTTAAACCAGATGATATTCACGCATATAAAGCATGCATGCCTTTCATAAATCCATGCGTCGCTACGGATGCGATCACAAAAAGCGTTGCTGGGAAGCCCCGTGTAACGCGATATGTATATCGCGGGTGGTCCGTCCGTCTGTCTTCCCGCAATTAACGAGATTGGACGCATATTTACGACGCATATCCAATGGACTGGGCCCTTTGTTACAAAGATGTGAAGATACTGGTCTTCACTGGTTTCTAATACTCTACCAAATGTTAGTAGTTAGTAACTAGTTTTGCAAAGCGGAACGAGTATGTTTTTTTATACACTTGAACCTAAGATGAGGCATACGGGCTACCTGATAAGTAGTCACCGTCGCCTATGGACATTTGCAACACCAAAGGAGTCGTCAATGCATCGCCGGCTTTTAAGGAGGGCTCTTTTTACACCCCTCTTGAAGAACCCCATGTCATGCCTTGCAGGAATACCTCAGGAGGAAACTCATTCCATATCTTGCACGTTAGTGGCAGTAAAGAACGTACTAAACAAACCGTGGAGGACCGTATTGTGTTGGTGAGGTACCACCGTCACTCCTGTTTTTAGGATGAAGCAGTTCTTGCGTTTTGGTGGAAGAGTGGTTATCGTCTCAGCGAAAATACGTAGTGTATGTAAAAAAACACATAATCAACAAGAAATTATTAAGTTGTAATGGTAATTCTACAATATATATTTTTTTCTTCCTTATAATAATAAAATTATTGTATGTAATAAATACAAAAATCTGTATCTAAATATTTAATTTTATGGATAATCGATATTAGCCCATAAATATTTTTCAGAATAAAAGGAGCTAAATTACTAGCCCACAGCACTAGGAAGGGGCGTTTTAATAGATTATATTTATGCACCCTTGCATATGTAATTCTATAATCATATATAAATAGGGCTCTGTCTTCCTTACAATTAACATAACACACGAATAACAGAACAAGGCACGTAAGAAACTATAGTCTTGAGCTTACATTGATCAAGCGCGGCATAAATATGGCGTACATCGATGGGCATAATTGTATTAGCGTCATATGTCTCAGTGCCTATAACGGTAAATATGGTCACGCCTCTAAATGTTGTCGACAGCGTAGAAACCTACCTGCGCTAACGTGCCTTAAACCAGAGACCACACCGATAAGATTACTTACTTTTTACTTAACATATATGTTTTTCTTAACAAGATAACTTAGCGAACTTTGGATGCATACGACACAAACATATAAAATTGATGTATGCGTGTACTGGTTGGATATAATGGTAATTTTTAGGGTTCTGTACTTAAAAGATAATAACCACCTCCCATTCGAAGTCGGTTAAAAACAGAAACCTAATACCTAAGACTTTAACCTAAGACTGCGCTGTACGTCTGGCCGTCTGTTCGTCTGTCCGTCGGTCTATCACCAGGCTGTATTTCATGAATCGTGAAAGTGGCGATGCATTACTGTTGCCGCTATAACAAGAATTACCAAAAACAGAACAAAAAAAATATTTTAGAGGCTCCCATAAAACAAAAAGGATATTTTTCCTGTTTTTTTATAGATACTAGTAATAGTACTGCCTTTTTTGCGCGAGTTCGACTCATATTTGGCCGATTTTTTTAAGTTCACATTGTTACTTAGAACTAGCTTTTTTCCGCGGCTCCACCATTGTGGGTTATGTATGCCACGGTAAAAAGTATTCCATGTGTAAATTTAATTAGTTAGCCATAATTCAATCAGTTTTTGCGTGAAATAATTACAAATGTCATTTAATCCTCAGAACCTATCGTTTGTGTGATATTAATAAGATGTAAAAAACAGTTTTAGGCATTTATATATTTTTCTGTCTATTTAAATTTCAAGGTAAGCTGAACCTACCTTAATTATTTTACACAAAGTCGTGGAGATTTAAGCGTGGAGAGATTTAAGCATAATTTGATTAAATTTCAACGAATAAGAATTGAAAAAAAATGTTTTTGACGATAAACGTGAGAGGAACCATGCGAAATCATTAAGTACTATTTTTTTAATACTGAAGTGTTCCAGTAGCATTATAAGCAGGAATTCTCGAGAAAGCCGTCAAGATGTTGCTCGATAATATTGACAGCTCTTTCCAGTCTGATATTTGATAGATGTCTTATCGAGAATTAACGAGTTCACATTTTTTATTAATTCTGAAGATAAAGCAAAAAATTTTGACCACCTATCTTGAGATCGGGACGTGACCCTAATGAGCAAAGTAAATATTCTCGTATATTCATTTAAATAAGGATTGGGTATAAATTTTATTTTTATTACAATTTAAAAAATCATTTATTAAAAGTTGGCTTATTTTTTTGATTTTAAGAATTATCTATAGAATTTAGTTAACTGACATGATGAATTTATATTTTATATTGCAGGACCTATTCACATTAGGTAAGCCTGAAAGTTTTACTGTTCACACTAAGCGACCATAAGAGATGGTTATGTTAACATGATTATGTTTACATTAGGTTATTAAGTTTACAAATGGGTATGTTTACAAATTGAACGTGATTTTGTAAATAACCATATCACTAAGAATAAGTGCAACAATTTTGAATTTTCAGGTATAAGCCGTTTAAATATAATAACCTGTAAGTCTAGAATTCTCATTGTACCCCTAGCTTAACAGGCCGCGAGTTAGGCCTACAAGAAAGCCGATCGACATGGGCCGGTTATGGAAGCTCTATAAGCGAGGTATTATTATACAAAAACGCGTATACGCCAATCCACTTTTCACTGACGTGCCTTCTACAGATGTCTATTAGAAATATCATGTTAGAGGAAATTCCATAAAATTACATACAAGGAATGATATATGTACTTTAAATAATGCCGCCTTATTTATTAACTTCGTACTTGCATTTATTGTCAGTACTTTTTATGTCTATATTATCTGTTGCTGGATATTGTAACATAGATACTAGTAGGCATTTAGTCCGTCGACCCTGGGAAGGACGGCAGTATGTGTGGTCGCATACCGCCGTAAAGACCAGACGGTGCCCAGCTGCCAGACCAGGCCCAGATGGGCCCAGCTGCTTACCTGGGTGAAGCCCGATGGGGCAACGCGCCTAGAGGACTCCGGTTCCGTCCCTTTGGAGTCCTCTTCGCAGCGCCGAGGACGGCCTCCGGGGGGGTTTTAGTGCGGTAAAAATCCCACTTAACCTGGCGTCACTCCCACAACGTCAGGTACCTTTGGAAGGTTTTCCCCTCGACAACAACAAAAAAAAAGGCATTTAGTCCGTATCTCCTGCTAGACATGGGAGTTCCTTTTTCTGTTACGAAGTTCGGTTAAAAGAACGTTATTTTCATTTACAAAAATCAGTTCAGGTTTCTGATGTCAGAATTTCAAAATTTATGTATATATGGTTTAAGTCTGAGTCCAACACGTGAGACACGTGATAGTTATCTTTGCATCCTTAAGCTTTTTCTGGGAAGTATTTTCACCAGAAAGTCCTGGCACAGAATCAGAGCGATGTAGGCGCTCTAAGTCCTAATTTCAAGCATTTTTGATTACAGCAGAATACTCAAGTAATCAATAAATATATTAATTGTAATAAAGCTTCAGATTTTGTACTGTTCTGCGTACTTTGTTGGTATCTCGTATTGCTAAATAAAATAGTTTTTATAATTACTTACTTATATTTTTATATTTTTCATATTTTATTAATATGAAGTAGCAAACGAGCAAGCAGCCCACTTGATGGTAAGTGGTTACTGCCGCCCATGAACATTTGTAAGCAACTTCATAT
>DWNE01007930.1:0-11888 GCA_018249875.1 Cecropterus toxeus | reverse complement strand
GCATCTGTGATAGACTTCATATAGAACCCCTGTTCTATATGAAGTTGCTTACAAATGTCCATGGGCGGCAGTAACCTTACCATCAGATGGGCTGCTTGCTCGTTTTCATGCATGTTTGTTTGTTACTCTTTGACGCAACAAACTACTGGTCTGATTGCGCTTTATTTTGACACAATAATAATTCATGATCTGGATTTACACAATCATTGTCGCGGGAAAAAGTTAGTACTGTGTATATAAAACATTTTTAATTTATATTCAACTATACCAATCGTTATCAAACTGTTGGTAAGTTTTGAAGATGTTAACCGTAGTAATTTGAAGTTATGATAGGTAGTCGCGACAATTATAATGAGAAAACTTTTGTCGTTTCTAAGTCAAGACTTAATCGTCAATCTTACTTTTTGTGGAACTCAGTGTTTATTCAGAGAACGTGTAGAAATTAGACATTTTTGTTCCCTGCCTTGTTATGACATATTTTTCTTAAAAGTTTTTCAGTTGTTTGGAAGTGACGTATGAATTTGGTTTGGTAACAAAACAAAAAGAGAAAATATATAGATAACACAAAAAATAAATAACAAAAATCAACATCCATCTCCAAAAATATTTAAAATAAGCGCCTGCACATCTGTAAATATGAAGTAATCATTTTTTAAGACTTTATCCTTTGCCAGATTCGTACTAATTTGATGACAAATTTATCGATTTGTCGAACCAGTGTAGTTCGACGGGAGAAGTACCACCATCACACCTATTTCTAGCGTGAAGCAGTTCTTGCGTTTCGGTGGAAGGGTGTTGTCGACCACAGATGCGTTGCTCGAGAGTAGCAACGCATCTGTGATCGACTATAGAATCCCTATTCTATATGAAGTTACTGACAGATTTTCATAGCCGGCAGTAACCACTTGCCATCAAGTGGACTGCTGGCCTATGCTACTTAAATCTGGTATGAACTAGTAACATTGTCAAAAGATTTAAAACAAAAAATTCGACTGCCTAAAACGACTATTTTGGTCATTAGGATAATTATATCTTCTGTCAAAATAGTGAAGTAGAGGTATTAAAATATGTAATGTATAGAATGGCCTATCTATCTGACGGAGTCGGGTAAAATAAATGTAAATATGAGTCAAGCCAGACAGTCGGTATGTACATGCGTTTGCAGTCATTACCCGACCCCTGTATTTCGGCCTAAATCTCAAGTCAATTCAGAGGAGTTAGGGTTGTCGTACCAAAGGATATTGAATTCGATTTTACTTCTTTTAAAAAAAGGTAGTTTATAGATTGACGACGACGATTTGACGAGCCGCGTGGCCGAGCGGTTACCAAACCGATCTAACGCGCAGTGGGTCCCAGGTTCGATTCCCGGACTGACAGGCATCTGAATCTGGGTATTTGTGTATTCGTCTTTGTGTGTCCATGGCACCCACGACACGTGAGAAAATCCTTGTGTGGGGCTATGAGTGTAGAAAGCGTCTTTTTTTTGGGATTATCATATATTTCAATAAAAAGTCTTGTTAGAATTATTTTTTATGTAGCGATACATAAACGGAAGAGACACTGGTGACAGTAAGGAGAAGAAAACGTTTACAAAATGTGCTATATCCTACTTTATAAATTTACTTTTTATTTAAAAATAGATATAGTGCTTCTACTTCATTGAAGCAGACTGTTTATAGGTACACAAGATTTTTGTTAAAATATATAGTTTATAGTAGATCGTTTATGGATATGGAAGATTTGTGTGTTTAGTAAGTTATGTTGAATCTATGAATTAGTAGTTACGTAAAGTCATGAAAAATACAAATGGATAATTTATTTTACATCTGTATTTATTAATTAAAAAAATTAAAAGGTTATAAAGTAAATCTAAAGTCAATAATATTTATATTGTTTTGAGATAATGTGTTATCATTTACTTTAGCTAACATTGTGGTGGGTGATAACATAATTAATTATTGTATAATAAATGTATACTTCATTTTACATTTTGAAGAGAAACTTCTTTAGTAACGTTGTGATTTGAAGCTCTCGGCGCTACAACTAGATGGCATTGTGCCTCTTTCTAAATCACGATATCGAATTTACTTCTTAGCTCGCATAAGAGCTTAATTTTCGTACATACTACAAATAGGCTGCAGATATTACGTAATTATGTTATTATTCTTATCTATTATCTTTTGAAGACTACTTTTCAGAAGTATGTTATTATGTTGTTATTTTTATCTATTATCTTTTGAAGACTACTTTTCAAAAGTATCACTTCTGACATGTGTGAATTGCACACATTTTTTTATTTTATGTTGTGGCAACCCTAACGCCGACCCAGTTACAGATGTAACGTGAATTCGGGTCACTCTTCGATTCATTGTTTGACTGCACATGTATTGCATCTCACCAGAACATGCATCCAAATGATTTTCTCTCTTACCTCCATGCACATAAAGATCAAGCCCTTGTACATCGAGAACGTCCTTATGTCTCGTCATGTCCGAATTTAGGTTACATCGTACATAAAAAGCTATTTGTTAGCACCGAAAATTATGTTACAAAGTTATAATACCCTATTTTTATTTAGGGAACCAAATAACAGTTTTTAACTTACTGCCACATAATTATCCGTTATAATCGTCGTAACAGGATATTTCGAATAAATAACAACGTAAATAAATCTAAAGTCATCGACAAATTAACATTTTTGTAAAGTAAATTGCTTATAAATAAAAAATGTAAAAAAATAAAAATTTATATAATGTAAAAAATATCAAAAAATCAAAAGCCCTTTCCACACTAGATGACTCCGCGCCCTATTGCCAAAAATGCAGCTCGCAAGCACGCATTAAAAATCGACAATCAGGCGCGTCTAGCCGGCAGGACCGGTTCTAGGATTCTTTTATTTTATTTGCTCGTGAGAAAAAAACCAAATATCTGTGTTGTGTCGTTTTACATGGAGGTGTTTTTATTTATTAATTTTTACGAGGGTTTTATCTATTTAAACTTATAATTTACATATGTAAGTTATTAGGTAAATTTGAACGATAAGGAAGCTCTGTCATTTAAAACAAATAGTACATTAAATATAGGCAATACACATAAAATAACAAGTTTCAAATATATTGGATATAATTTATTTATTGTTTACTAAGTTGGTAAGCTTTATATGAAGACCCGCGTGGCGGTGCGGTTACCATACCGTTTAAGCGTTTTATGTACTTAAAGATATTCATATAACAGCGTTACTAGTAGCTTATTATGTACCTTTACAGGTGTTTATTTATTATCTACTGAAATAAGCCTTATTATACTTTGCATAAACATGGAAAGCATATAGCAGATACCGTTAAGGTAGGTGTGGTATACGAAGACTAAAGGTATAAACTTTAAAATTATTGTTGGATAAAATTATTTTACGTGAATTAAAAATCGAAATCTGTACATTAAATATTGTAACAAAGTATAGCATCGGGACAAGGAGTCGACAAAGGTTATTGGGTATGCTATAAAAATCCAACAACACTGGCACTTAATGATGCCATTTACACGAAAATTTCACCAATAACCGCAAGTAATGAATCGATATTCATTGCATAAAATCGATTGCCAGCGAGGAACCTGTTCTTACCGACCTTTGTCTTTTATTCGCCGCTGAATAACATAACGCTTGAATAAAAACTCAGTTTTAATATGTGAGAGGTCATATAAGCCTTTAATTAAAATATAATAGATGTTTACGTACAATAAGTTTTGATTTATCCTTGAAAGACTTCATTTCAAAGCAAGTGTTCAAACATTTATTGAAAATATTTTTAACAGCTTATTAGCCTTGTATTAAGCAAATTAACGGTAACGACTTTGCCGAAAAATTGCTTATCTAAATTACGTGTTTTGCATACTAATTGGTATTTGGTCGGTTTTTAATTATCATGTAATATTTGGTAAAGAAGGCGGTATTTTAACCTGCAATAGACGGTAAAAACCAAACGTGATGCAACGTGGATAAGAATTGTATCGATTTAAGTTTCGTAAAAATTAAAAGGTAGGATTCACGTAGAATGTTATTCGCTTTCGATATCCGTTAACGCTTTAATTTAGTTTCGAAGATTGAAGTAAATTAAGTTAGTGTCGCGTGTAGTGTCAGATTCCATTTTTGAACATTTGCACGTCAAAAAATATGAGGACGGCATTACATTGAAAAAATAATTGCAAGTTACAAGCTGTCTGACATTTTAAGTGGTAATATTAGTGATTATACCAGCAGAGGTCAAACAGATGATAATGAGCCAAGGAAAGCGATTACACATACCCTATTTTGGAGGGAAATAATAAGTGTAATTTTTAAACTTATGCACATTTTTATATTGAATCTGGTAAATTATTCGTCCATTGTTACAAAGATTTGGTTTTGATTATATTTTTAAATTATTTCCCGTTCCATAATGTAGTACATATGGTTAAATATATTGCCATTGCATTGCCACAAGTTTTGCTTATGGCAATGCATTTGATGTAGGAGACATAAAAAACAAAAATATGAGAATAAAATAAATATCACCAAAGTTAAAGATGGTAGAACCCGTGGTTCATCTAAAGTAGCAACTCTATCACACCTATTTCTACCTTCTAATAACAGTTTAAGCTACTTTTTTTCTAGTCCAAATAGTGTGGTGAGGGAAAACACTTACGCGAGGCGTTCCTATTTATTCCTCAACGGCCACCCCTTGTGCTGCTACCAGCGCATCAGTGGCTGGTTTCAAGTATGATTCCAAGTCCTACTTCCGTTGATTACAGACGATCGTAGACGGCAATAACCACTTACCATGACGTGAACTACGTGGTAGTTTTCTACTTAAATCTTACTTATATCATAAACGCGGAAAGTTTGTGAGGATGTAAGTGGGTTTGTTACACTTTCATATAAAAATTACTTGTCAGAATTTGCTGAAATTTGGCACACAGGTGGTTTATGACCTACATTAACACATAGGATAGACATTACCGTTGTAGACGAGACCGAAGCAGGCGGAGCCACGGTAATAACCTAGTCTTATAAAAAAGAACAATGTAAATACGATAATAAATACAATAATATATTTGATCAAACTAAAATATGAAAAAAATATTTTGTATCATATTGTACCTTTATTATTTCGGTTATAGATCTGATATTTTAAGTTTCACATCAGGAATTGTGCTTTGAGATAAACAGTACAGCAAAATAAAACTGAGTCATTTACAGCTCAAAACCGTCGCTAAGTCAAATCATTCTAACTTACACCCCACTTACAAACGGACGACGATGCGTTTATTTCTGCAACTGACCCAAATACAGCACATGGCCGTGCCGGCGTAACGCACATCGCGTGCTTGTGTGCACTGCGATAGTGTGTTACAGGTTGTATTATTGTAGTACGGTGCGCAAATATATTTTAAATGTATGATTAAAAATGTTTTGATGAGTCGGCAGTGGAAACAGTTTGGAATTTTCGTAAATGAAAAGTCATTTGCAATTTTAGTTATTAATTCAATAAGATTATGTCTAGCGTGTCTTGCGTTATATTATTTTGAACTTGAATATATTTTATTGTTGAAGTTATACATAAATGTATTTATAGTTTTTTTTTTTATATTCATATATACATTTATACATACATGATATACATTAATAGCGATGATTGCAATGAATTGCATAAGAAATCCGGAAAATGAAATAAAAAATAAAATAATATTTCAAGCGATTTTAATGCTTTTTAAAGCCGCGCCTATTAATGCCGCATAATAATGCAACGTATAAAATGTAGTTAAACAAAGTTAAATTTCATTTAATTTTATAATAGTATTATAATTTGTGCATAGTATGCGGACGCTACAGCCAATGACAAGCGATATTGAATTGTGGCGAGCCGTCTACGTGTGCGTGTCATTCTTTCACACATTTTTGATCACTACATTTTTATTTGCGCGCTCGTGTGCGTGACGTGTACCAACGCATGTGCATGTGTGCGCGCACTAATTGCGATAGCTACTTCATTTAAATTTCGAATGTCAGCCGCTCCGTTGCGAAAACCGTGTAAGTACGATTTGCGCTTCCTTATTTTATTTTATTATTCTCGTTTTAATTTATGTTAGACATAAATTAAACTTGAATTACTACTGACAGGGACGATAAATCAATTATAAAGGTATTATAAAAATAAAGTTTTGTCCATTTATTTGTGTTTTTTTTTAAGATATCGTATATGATATTTATCCACCTATATATATTATAGTGAAATATCGATATATGTCTAGCAATATATTTAGCTTAGAAGTACAGATTTGTATAGTTTAAGCAACACACAAAATAAACTTTGTAGGCAGAGTTTTATTTCTAAACCTAGTGAAGAACCAGAGTGGTATACAACCAATCGTCTTACCAATATAGATAAATCAAACCAAATGGGACCGCTAGTAGGTACATTTATAAATAATTGAAGACAAGTCACAATTAAAGGCAAAAGCCATTAAATCTTTGTCGGGAGTGGCAATGGACCTTGGCTACAACCTTTGTTTAGTTGAAGGTTTCTTGCTGAAGCGTGTTATACACTACAGCTGTCAATTTGTAAATTAACTGTTATCATAAGTCCTTAATAAAAATATTAATTGAAGTGATCATAATTATTGAACTATTTTACGACAATGTTGACGTATAAATAAGCTACTTCTATTTAAGAAAGTCTTTTATTACGTAAAGACTCTTAATTTTAGAGAATAAAAAAAAATACAGACGAATTGAGAACCTCCTCCTTTTTGGAAGTCGGTTAAAAACATGGTCAAAAAGAGGCCATAATGTTTAGCCAGTCAGTTTATCGCCCTCAAGCATGTTAAGATTAAACTGAAACGTCCAATGCTCGAATACCTTCTAATTATCGAAATGTCAAACCACTAAAATAACTGTATCAATAGGATTTAAGAATCTTTTTCTCCAAAAACCTAAAATCCTAAGCAGTGAAACTCCGACCATCGACCTGAGTCCAAATTTACGATCAGTGCGGAACATAAACATGGCTGTAATTACAAGACGGCCAGATCTCTATCTTTGGTTACAGCGCCGTATACGATTTAATTGCTGAATAAAACTTATTCTAAAATTTTCCACTGCATTTTATATATATATATATTACTAAGTCTTCCTTCAATATAAGTTATCTATTTCTGCCTAATAATAGCAGTGTTAGGCGCTACTGCAAGGGAGACATACTTATCCGAGGCATTTTAATTTAGTCTGTAGTGCATCTTGGGCTAACCTTAGGTAACACTCTTATCTGCAGTTGATTACAGATGTCCATGGTTGACAGTTTCCACTTACTATCAGGTGGATTGCATGCATCTTTTGTTACTTCCATGTTATAAAAAAATATGTATTTTCCTGGCGATATTTCGTGTTATGTCAGTGCCTGAAAGTACTTTAGTACCTTAAACACGTATAAAAAATAACTGGTTATCAAAAATATACTTTATATAGTGTAAAAAAGATCATTTATTTTTATTGTTATGCTCGTACGCAGGTGCAAGGCATAGCGATACATTAATTACAAGATAGAAAGTTGTCGCCGAGTTATGAAGTTAATGTGCCTACTTCGTTATCCGTATCAAAATTAGTCGTGTTTATTGAAATTAGCAAATAAATGTGTTTTTGTGTAAGCGTTTCACAGTTATTAAGTTACATAATGCGTAAATTGTGTGTTGCTCTCTTTTCGGAATCATTGTATAAGATTAGCCTACAATTAAAATTATTTTGTTAAATAATGAATAGTACTTACACAAGTAAAAAAATATTCATATATAAAGTTTTTTCTAAATCTAATTTAGTTTGATGAGTTATCATATATTATTAAAGTAAATCAATCCCTAAAAACTAAAAATTAAATTGTTTTTATAATTTTAGTGATATAAAATAATATCAGTTAAAAAAAGAAAAAAGCGTAAAATATCCTTATTACGCTTTGCTGTCAGGCGAACACGATAAACGACCCGTGCAACCGGACATTACGCCCTCATTTTTATTTGGCAGATAGACAAAAACACCCTTTTTCTTTATATAACACACACATTCACACATTATGTACGCGAAAGTATGTACGGTGGGCGACGTAATGTGTAACATCTGTCCAAATTATCCACGCAATTTTACGCTCTCTACAAAGAGATTAAAGTACATAATCGTATACAATTTAAAGCCAATACATACATTACTTCACGGACCACCGTAAATAGGCTGGACAGTACATAGACGCGCTGCGTTCAATAATTAGCGAATGTTTTTTAAACAGAATTCGAAATTTGAAATGAAGTTTTATTCAGACCGATTGCGATTTTTCAATTCGTAATTCGAATGAGGATGCATTTTTTTTTCAATTTGCATTCGGAATGGCGGCGACGTTCGCTATTTAAAATGGATTAATGCTTTTGTTTTCAATAATGCATTGGCGCTTTGTGATATAAATCCAAATAAATCATGTCATTGATGCGAATTTTGTGTCTGTCGAGCCTTTGAAAAGTGTATTCTCACCGAAAAGTTCTTAAACAGTGAAGCGTTTTATAAGTGGCCAGTCTTGTCTGAAGCTTAGGCAGAGTAAGCATCGCTTTAAGCTGAGATCTGAGATATGTAACAAAACTTAGAACTTGCGTTCTTGAACATCGGTTGAACGGGTCTCTTATCCGTTGAGAAGTATTTTCGATTCGCCCAGCATTAAATGAGATGCCGCGTCCCGGTGTTTCTTATAAAAGTGGACGGTTGAGGGGTTTTGTATGGAGCTCGAGGGTTCAATGTAGTTGGCTGGTTGTTTCATAAAAAGAGTCGAGGGTCCTTAAGGACTTGTTGAGCTAGACGCGAAGGGCAGAGGGTCGAAGAACAGGATTGCACTGCTTAAGATAGGCGCTTGTGAATTTTATAGTACTCATGTAGTAGGCTGAGATGTTTGTTACTAAGGACATCCTTGTGCCTTTGACTAGGTATGGAAATCCTTAAATGTATTGACTTTATGATTCATCCAATAAAATACTTATAAAGCTATAGCCGCGCTGTGGATTTCCCTCTACAACTTTCAAAGTATATAAGCACACATTTTGTCATTGGCAAAATGGTCATAAGACCGAGAAGCCATCACTCAAAACAAAAAAAACACAAATTTTTTTGAATAGTTAAATCCGGAACTAAATATAAAAATGTTTTTGTTAAACACATATTATCTGTTATCAAATATGAATCTGTTATAGTAAGAAAGTTATTAATATTCGGCTGAAATGCAAGAAGCCAAGGCCCAAAAAGCAATTAAACGTAAGAATATTGTTCTGTGTGTTTGTTTATTAATTAACATTGAAATGTACATATTATGTTACAAGAACAGTAGGCAGGATTCTATTCATAAAATAAATTATTTGTAACCGATTTAAAACAATATAGTCCTCTAGTTGCAAATATTAGCATGCCAAAGACAAAACCAACAAGAGCGACCACAGATGATAAATATTTCAATAACAATCCGCGCGCTAATCCCGAACCCATTCCAACTTTTCATAAAACTCATAATTCAAATTTCGAAGCTTTTCCATGTGTATGATTGTAGTTATGTAATAATGTAGTGTGCGTGTGTATAATATTATCGTTTTATATTTTATAGGGTTCTTTAATAATTTTTATCTGATTAAAAATATTATTAAAATTTTGAATTGAACGTGTCTAGTTTTCGAATATTTATTATATTTAACTGTTTCCGTATACACTTGTTCATCATAGTGTTTCATCGAGATACTTGGAAAAGGATACCCTTATAGATAAAGACTTATCGACGCAAAAACTACATTTCGACTTAATGTGGTAAACTAGACTGAATATTATAAAATACCTTAAAGAATATACAGATAGGTTCCAATTACTGTGTTTTTCTTCGCTTAAGTAAACATTATGACGTTATAGAGAAATGTTAATTAAAATTTCCCCCAAGAAGGTACGTAAGGGAGGTGTGTTAAGTACTTTTAAAAAGAATAAAACAGAAGTACATAGCGAGACAGCCATATCTAACATCTTTCTTTTTCAAGAAAAGAGGGGAAGAAACGCAAAAGAAAAGCTTAGAAAGGCTTAGAAATGGGGTGCTAATGGGGTAGGCATTTGAAAACCTTTGTCTTGTATTAGACGAGAAAAAAGACATTCAAAAATAGAACGAAACGTAACGTACTCAGAAGAAAAAGTATGGCGGCGACAGCCCTTAAGAATTAGGGAAGGTATACATGCAAGGTACGTAATACTTCATGTGGCTTTTGTTGGAAGTAAAACGTACAATTTTAATAAAATATATAGCTTATGGCACTCTGCAGACAGACGATTTCAATGATTTGTTATATGCCTTAATCCATCAAGCCTTTGGATTGTAGCGCGTGACAAAGAAATGGCTCGTAAAATAATACCCTCTTTCTAACGCAGTTGGTTGAAAATCGGGCAAAACAGGCGTAGCAGACAAGATGAGTCTACAGTCTACACTTTAAATTGGTTACAACCCGAAACCTCATATACCTTAAACATACCACTTAAGATCGACACCCCAATCAACCCTCACACACACCCTAACCGTAAACCGAAATTAATGTGAAACTTTAATGAAATACGGTACGACCCAAACACTTGCTGCCCGCCATTACCAAGATTGCGTGATCCGGCCGTCTACGACTCGTCTAGTCGGCTAGCCACACGTCCAAGCTAATCCGACCCGTGCAAAGCTATTCAATCTCCCCTAACCCGTCCGTGCATCGCAGCGTCAGCGACGCGGAGGAGCTCTTCCCAAACTGGACGAGACAGTCGACTATCACGCGTCCAGAACGCAAAGACCCCTGGAAATCTATTCACTAACCCCGCGTTTGTGAGAAACTAACGCGGCCAGGGCGGGGTGGGAGGTCCCGTTGGCTAGACGAGACGTGTAGTGTGTAGTGCTCCTGACCTAGAGACGATAGTCGCCGCTCTAGGTCAAGGAAGGATAGACGCACACATCGATGCATTGTATAAGTTGATAGGCCACGTATTGCTGTAGTGTTAGACCATGTTAGTGTGCGAATATGTTTGTGTGTAAGAAATGTTTGTAAGCTAATAAGAAACAATTGTGCCGAACGAATTTGATAGAGATGTTCTAAGTTCAAAAGTATTGACGATATGAATTAACTACTTATGTATAAGGAGTGATAAGTTAATGATATCGATTAGTATTTTTCTTGCGAAACGATTTTTCTCTTATATTCTGTTGACATTGAATTCTTGCATAAAGTTGAAGTAGCAAACAGGCATCTGCCTAATAACAGTAGTGTTATTAGGCAGATGCCTGTATTCTGGTCCGACGGATGTAAGGGAGATATTCGAGGCTCTTAATAACTAAGCTGGAAAGCTTAGTTATTAAGAGTAGCAACGCTTCTGTCACCAACATCATCTCTCTTATCTGGGGTTGATTACAGATGTCCATAGCGGCAGTGGCGTTTGCTACTTCAGTCTGAAAAATAAATGCAGTCCAACTGATGGTTCGAGACTACTATCTATGGACATCTGCAACCAACTCTACATAGAACAGAGTCCAATTTAATTACAAGTTTAAGATGAGCGCCTCGTATTTAAGTATCCGCGCCTTTTAACTACACGAATTAAATGCTTCACGTCAGAAATAGGTGTGACGGTGGTACCTCCTCAGTAGAATCGAACTGGTTCTAGCACTTTGCCATTCCCCTGATTTTGAAAACATTCTTCATGGTGAAATTGAATTAATTGAAAGTTAGATATTAATCTTGACAAAGAATCACGATAGTTTTTTTTCGAATCGGCTGTATTGAGTAACTATTTCCTAGTATCTTATAAAATAGACTTTATTTGCATC
>DWNE01007929.1:0-11888 GCA_018249875.1 Cecropterus toxeus | reverse complement strand
CTTACAAATGTCCATGGGCGGCAGTAACCACTTACCATCAGGTGGGCTGCTTGCTCGTTTGCTACTTCATATTTAATAAAAAAAAGCTCGTTAGCTATTTCAATTTTATAAAAAAATGTTTCGAGCAATTCCATCGAGTGGATTGATTGGAGCGTAAAAACGAAATCAAAGGTTTCGCGACGAAATAAGTTTATTTGTAAAAATAATGATAACTTCATTATGTATGCCACGTTATGTACCGTGTGTATGTTACTTTGGACCTACAAATGTCGACACTTAAAAGTATATTTGCGTTGATGGTTTGTTGGCATTCTGATTGCCATCGCTGCCGTTTATTCAATATTTTTCATGTTAATGTACCTGAAAACGAAATGGTAGGTGTGCCATATAACGACCTGATGATTACAATGTAGTAAGTAACAAAATTGTACATATAAATAAAAGCAGCATTTTCCTGCGGCTTACACCTTTATCTGATTGAAGTAGCAAAGCATGCAGGTCTGATGGTACGTGCTTACTGCCGCCCATGGACATCTGTAAGCAACCTCGTATAGAACGGGGTTTCTATGTGAAGTCAATCACAGATGCATTGATATATCCGTGGACTAAGATGATCGCCACATACATCAGTGAGCCGGCAACCACACCCTTGTACTGAAACGCAAGAACTGCTTCACGCTAAAAATAGGTGTGGCGGTGGTATCTGTCCGGTCGAACTACACTAGTTCTACCACTTGGTAAACATACAAGTAAACCATCAAAAAGGAAATTCAGTAACTTGTATCTGTGTTCCATTTCCAAGACACAAAAACACAATTTTTCTTAAATTATTGGATCGGAAAATTGAAGAAAATACTGGGAACTATCGACGAGGCTTATTGAATCGATATCTGTCTGTATGTAAATGATTACTTCGCTTCCAGCAGCAGGCATGAAAGCCTCATGAAAGTTAATAGTTCTGACCTTCACGATCAGCACTTCTTGGAAATGACTTTCGCTTTCTGTGCCGCCATTACTGCTTGGGGACTTGTCCCATTGTGAACGAATAACAGAGGAAGATGAAAACAATGGTCTACTTTTTGTAATTTTTGCTTTCATACTCAAAAATTCGAAGGTTTCAATTTTAACATGTACATAAATACCCGTTCAAATAAGATGAACGGGTAATCATGTACACATAATAATGAAGCATTAAAACAAGGCACAATTTAAGTGTTGTGGAGCTCTTTAAGATTCGGTTGCTGCTTGATAACATTATTTAATGATTTAAAACTGATGTAATCGCGGGATTGATACATTTTAATATGTTACGGGTACTCACGATGTGCAGTTTTTGAGTATCTCATGGATCGTGGTCACGGCGAAAGGGCAATAAGAAATTTAATAAAAACCGCACATCGTGAGTACCTTTAATATTGTAAAACAACTCTTTTAGTTTGTGCTTGAAGACTAGTAAGTCTACCCTAATATACTTTTATACACCGTTCAAACTTAATATGCAGCCTTTGAAACGCATGTGATTAACTTTCAGATTAACAGTCAAATTAACAGTCAGAATTTCAGCTCTATTTGCAGTTTCAAAGATGTCAATTTTAAATTTTGTTTATTTAGTTTAATATTTCACTAAGATATAAATAAAAAATACGTCATCATTTCCAATTATGATATTATTCAGTCAAACTTTTGCATACCCTAAAAACTTGTTCAGCGCAGATTTCTGAACTATGTATTAAGTCAATTTATCGTAAAAACAACTTTGAGATAGCTTGGACATGCAGTCTAGTAGACTGCATGCTCGTAAGTTACCTCAGATTATTTTCCATCCATACATCCAGTTATTTCGGTCTATTGATGGTCAGTAGTCACTGCTGTTCATGGATAACCGAATCAACATGGATTATACCTGAAACCGATCACAGACGCGTTACAATTTCTCAGAATTAAGATGACTGCTTCTTATGTAATCCAGCCGGCATCCACACCTCTTCAACAAAAGACAAGAACTGCTTCACGCTAGAAATAAGTGTAGCTTATTGCGCACCTCATAGTTTTACCATTAACTACGCTTTACTTATACACTAGTCCTGAAATATCTTTATACCGGCAAGAGTTAGAGCAAAATGAGATACCATTCAACTCTAGACCTTAAAACTGATATATAAAACGAGGATCAATGAACACTTCCGCAACCTCATCCATGTTGCAACTTGAGCTTAATTTTTTAAAGTTATTTAATCCCTAAAAATGTAGCCAACCATTCACAATGGTACAATTGGTTTATCCTCAAAAAATATAGCTATGACTACATGGAAGTAGGTCATGAATTCTACTGCATTCTTGTACCGATCGTATCGGAACACATGCAGCTAATGAATGTTTAATATCTGTTATTTCCACGAATAGAACTACCATAGTCTACTGGAATTGGTTTGAGTACTATTGTTTTTTAGTAGGGAACTATATTTATTTATTCTGTATTTACTTTACAAATATATGTTGAAAGGAGTACTCAGTTTTATGAGCATTCTCTGGTAGCCAAGTAGACAGAACCACTATGATGATTGTATAAAAAAGAAAAAAGAATAATATTAAACTAGAAATATATGAATATATACATAAAACTTTCTTCTTTCATTCGTTAGCCTATTATTTCCCGTTGCTAATCAATAGGAGAGGAAATAAGAGTGGCGAAGAGAAATACAGAAAGAGTCAGCTCAGAAAACTTCAGAACGTATTTGTTACGATTTTTTTGTTATTAAATAAATTGAATGTGAGTATGAATTTTAATAACGCGTATACTAAAAATAATATGAACTTCGAAATATTTTATATCGTACATAGAAAGATTCAATACAAAAAAGAAATATTTTATTGTTATGACGAATAAATCTAAAGTTTCTCAGTAATTTCCTTTGTCGTAGAGGAGGTTTCAAACAGAATAATAAAATGTCCGCAAAGATAACTTTACACGGTATTTTTCTAGGACTAACAATGTGGTAGCCGGTATAATAGAAAAGGGTCTGTATTTTTAGCATATGATAAATATTCTAACATGTCTAGATAGAATCAGAGCTTGTACTTTTAATTAATTAAACCGTTTTAATCTCATCTCGTATTTCAACAATTCAACTCTTTTACTTATTCTGTTATCCTTAGAAGAAGACTTAAAAATATTACTCAGTATATTTTATGTATAAAACGGACGAGATTTATTTAATTAGACGTAGTTATATGATAATGCTATCCACCTGCTCGTTATGCCATCCATGTACTTCTTTAATTAATCCTAGCTTGGCATCATACGTGATGCCATCCAATGATGCGTTGTCACCCAAAAAGACGACTGTCTCTGACATCTAAATTTAAACCGTTTAATATGGATTATTAATCGGGTTCCAATGCTTGAAAGTAGGCAAATGAAAAATGTTGTTTAATAAAATGGTAATACCAATTATCTGTATAAACCTACAAAATAAATTTCATGGGTTTATACAGATAATTGGTATTAACCCGTTACTATAAATATGTGAAATGTATGTCTTATTCACATGAACAGTAAATAGAAGGACCTTACGGTAAATGCGAGAGCAAATTTTGTAGGCTTAACATGCTACGCCCTTCATTTGTATGGGATATTGTTCGTTTAAAGATCTTCGTATATTCAGCTATTCAAACCAATATTCGCTGTTAGTTTAGTGTCGTTAAGTTTACAACGAGGCTTTATCTAAATTCCACCAGTTACGTCCTAAGCTCTTATCGGTATGGCTATGTTTTGGACACCGACCAAAAGTTGCGGTAAATAGATTTTTATGACAACGTATGAATTTTCATAGAATATCTATCATAAATAATGATAATGACATTCTAGGAATATTTTTTAATTCATGAAATAGTTATTGGAATCGATATTATGGCCCATAGTAGTAGGTAGTAGTAATTTGACCAATATTAAATCAAAATAAAAATTATACTTGATATTCACCTAAGCGTAACATGCGAAGTTCTAAATTTCAACAGATTATATTTCAACGTAGATAACACTTTACACACAACTTACTTAAACATATACATATTATATTAACTTGCCACATTGTTCCTCTACTTTACGTTGACTTTAACTCTGCTCTCACACTCTGCCGCGCACGAAGTATTCGTACAAAAGAATTGAAAATTTTTGCTACTCGTATTAATCATGACAGTTAATTGAAAGTCCAATGATCCAAGCCACATCATATATCTAGTATAGATTATTGAAGTGAAACTTGTTTATCGCCGTATGAGAGAAATTTGCCGTCACATTTTTCTGTAACGCGTCACATTTTTCTGTTATTCTACTACGTCACATTTTTATTATATAAAAACTCCATAAAGCTTAAATATTTTTTTTATTTCATTCTACGTATGTCAGGATGTTTACGCCACGGTAGTATTTAATGTTGTTTACGAAATTTGCTGCTAGAATTAACACAAGCTAATTGCTAGGTCTTTAACTGTGCACCGTATGGTACTACTTGTCTATTGAAGATAAATAAGAATGTTTACTGTTTGAATTTTTTTCTCAATGTTTCATGATGTTCCGATTATTTTTAGAAAACTCTCTCATACATATAATTTTAGAAAAATCAGTGATCCTGAGATTCGAACCTTGGACGAATTAAGAGGGCAGGGTAGAAATATTTTATGTTTATTATTATTTAGTTGCACTTCTGACATGTGTGAATTGCACACACAGACTTTTTATTATTGATTTTAGACTAATATTATCGCGGAATTTATACATTTTAATATTTTACGGATACTCACGATATGCGTGAGAAGCCGTTACATATTTTTTTTTTATTATTGTTTAGCAACTAATTCAATCTAAACTAACCAATGAAAGACGTATAGTTCGATTGTATACTAAACATTTATTTTGTTTCTTAGTAAAGTTAGATTAAGTTCTACTCGTGCCAACAATTACGCTATCTCTCATATATCTCGTCTCGGGACTCTTGAAACTAAAAATATAGGCAAGAATTGCCTAGAAAACTAACATCTTTTTTTCTCTCTTTAACCGTTATTTCCATGTGTTTCTAGTGTGATGCCCGCCATTTCGTGATTAAAATTTGAGGCATCTTTTAGAGCTCGAGATGCAGATGGTACGGTTTATCTCGAGATATTTCCTTCCGCCGTCTTTTGAATAATAAGTGTGTATCTTTATCTTGGGTAAACGTTCATCCCTGTGGTGATACGGTGATAAATGATACGGGGAAAAGACTGGAACAATTGTAATAATTCCGTTTCCTTGTATTAATATTTCCTAAGAGAAAATTATGGGTGTAATAAAAAACATGTGTGCATTTGCAAACGAGTATTTGAGGAAATCTGATATAATATATTCCATATATGAAATCGTTAGAAAGTTAATAAAACGTATCCGTTGAAAAAATAAACTATTTGACATATTTTTGCGAAGAATAATTGTGATATCTAAATCTTAGTATTAATATTATTGAACCCATATAACCTGTATAATTTAATTGTAACTCGTAGTTAGATAAAATAAAGTTAATTTAACTGTTACAAAGGCACTTCAGTGTTGATTACATTAGCTAATTAGTTAAAAGCTATCTCTAACGTGGCGGTGATAGCCACAAAACTAATTTGTCTCTTTGACTCAAATCAACTAATTACATGGTTGTTAATTAACGGAAATTCTATGAATAAACACAATGAAAATTTATTCATTTTTAATTTGTTGTAGTTTTAGGGTGTGCTAGAGTAGACATATCTATTTATATGAGATATAGTAATGGTAAGTAAGGCCTCAGTGTACAATGCATCAATAAAACGGTTTTAACTAGGGTGGCCACATTTTCGCCAATTAAAGTACTTAGCTATAATAGATAAAAAAACACGTAGTTTAAAAATGAAGTACAATTTATGTTTTTATTGGAATGGAAACAAATGAACTTCAACTTTGGAATTTAGAATTTTTTTGACAATTCTATCTCTGCAATTTGATAAGAAAAAAAAACCTCAACAATAAGATTGCTATAGAACCCTTGTAGAATTGTAATAATGTTTGTTTTTAAATCGTTTACCCAGATCGTAGATACTTATTTTTTTTACTCGTAAAGTGTAAAGTACTATTACCCCAATAATGTACAGTACTTTGTTATAGAGTGGCAATGCTAGATTTAACACTGATTTCAGAAGAATTCCATTAAGAAGAATGATAACCCAGTAAATATCAATTTTGTACTTATTTAGATGCCTGGTATTCAAAACTCATACAAACTCTTCAACTTTTTCGTCCATTTAAGTTCTATTGCTGGACATTAGCCTCTCCTAATAGGATTTATTGCCAAGAGTCACTAAGACTGGCATACATGTTGGTGATCGCAGTGAGTGATATTATACAGGCAGACGCTGTGGCCCATGTCCTTGATTTCGTCCTTTAGTCGCCTCTTACGACATTCACGAGAAGAAAGAGACTGGTACTGCTTAAGGTCGATACCTAACAACACAGCTCGTCAAAATTTTTGCACTTACCTAATGTATTTGTAAATTATTCAAGTTTTAATTGTGAACAAATATATCATAGAGCTCTGTGTAAAGTTTGCATGGCAGTGGGAAATGTAGCTACCCATCCCTATTTGGTCCGTGTAGAGGATTATGGCCTAAGTCCTTCTTATTCTGAAAGGACTAACGTACCCTGACGTAGGTCTGGCATAGTAATGGATTCAATTTACTAGTTCTAAAGGTTATGCCAGCCAACCCTTTTTTATGTTACGAAATATACAAAAAATATGTTTTCTTAACTTATAGGTCCACACTAATTTTTTTCCATGTAGTCAGTACCATGAACAAAAACAGACTATTCAATAATATCCAGACCCAAAAGAGAAGTTTAAGTTCTCATTCAGATATCTGTCTGACCAGAGATCGTACTCGAAACTCTCTACATACCAGACCGGTATGGTGATCAGTCTGCATCCGTATGAGATATTTTTATAACACCCGTTTCGCCTCAGGCAAAGGTTAGTGACTATTTAATGACATTAAAAACCATGATTAACTACTTGAGTACTTGGGTCAGCCGTATTTATACGTCCCAACTTTTCGAGCCTAACCATTTTTACGTGGGGAAACGCCGTCTTAGATACCACTTACGAGGAGGCGATAAAGTGATTACGCCGGAGTCCTACCGGCCAAAACCCACGGTGTACCTCCAGCGGCATTTTATCGACACAACGAGTAACTTACGCATTTGGAGTATACCCTTCGGGGCCCTCTATTTGAAGATAGTGCGTCATCTGTCATCATAACTTGCCTTCTGAACCTTACATGCTTCAAGTTCATTTGAGAAGGGGCATTGCAAGTACCAAGCGCCACTGGTATAGTTTGCGAAGAATTTAGCCTCCAGTTCACAGGTAGATGACCTTGCCAACACGCACACCACGTTGAACAAGATGGTGTGACTCTCGTAGGCACTGGATGGCAATTACCCTGAGGTCTTCACAAGACCTCGGAATTTGTAATCCATACAAAGCCAAGGAACGCACCTACCCGATGATTATTTGCTGTGGTTCTCCTAGATTGTAAAGTAGTTTCTTTTATGCAGCATCTGCTTTGATTAGGCGGAGAACCAGATGAGCCAATTCGAACCAATTTAATTCAAACAAGAGTATTATGTGCGAGCATTCAAACGAATCTGATCGCCGAAGTTGCCGCGTCATTAATTATAGCCCTTGATGAAGGACCGTTTGCAAACTACAAAATGGTTTACTTTGTCTAAGAATAGTGGATCTTGGCTCAATAGCGTTATAGCTTCGCATTTGCGAAGCGTGTGTACTTATCACCCACGCAGTACTTGATATCTGTCAAAATGATTGATGTCGAAAATGTTATTACTTATTTACTTTTCTTGTTCTGGCTCTATGTAATAGCTAAGAAAGGTACGTTCTTCACTTATTCAATTGATGTGTATCACCATCTTCATAGTATGAGGTGACTTATCTATTGTGGTCAGCAATATGGTTAACTAAATGTTGTGACTACTGTGCAATCTCACTTTTTCTGAAAGCGAACATCCAATGAGGCCTTTGAGGATTAATAAATAGATTCAGGGTCCAAGGTTTATTCGTATTGGAAATTAATTATCATTGCTTTACAGTGGAGAACATCGTGAGGAAACATACATACCAATTAAAAAAAATCTCTAAGTGTGTGAAGAGTCCAAATTTTCACTTTGCCAGTTCGTTAGTTTATGGCATAGAACACTTTTATTCTAAGATAGGATGTAAAAAAAATCCCAGCAGTAGGAAACGAAACGAGATAGAACATTCAGGGTGGGAAGGAGAAGATACATACATTCGAATTTTCTTGAATTTTTGTATGATTATTCAATCTAGAATACCCACAGAGAATGAAAATATCATTGTTATGTGAAAAATCTCTTTTCAAGCGTAAAAGATTTAAAGCCATAATTTACAGTAAACAATTGTGGGTTAAACAGATTCACATATCTCTAAGGATATTAAGAAAAAATCCCAAGGGTGAAATTTCTTCGCGATGTTTCCCTTATAAAAAGAAATTGCTTCAAAAAATCTGAATTGTGCGTGCTAATATTTAAAGATGGGTCTCCAATGTAGACCGACACAGATACGTTTTTATCATGTTTAATATGGTATTAGGTCACTTTAAATCAATATCGTGATATTAATGCTTATTTTTTGAATTAAATACTATTTCTAAAGACGTTTTCAGTACTTATAGTTCCACACTAGGATTTTTTCATTTCGTACTTCTGTATCGTGGATACCATGGGCACATAAATACGAACACACAAGCACCCAGACGCAGAACTGAATCTATACTCATTATTCAGATGGCTGTCAGGCCGGGGATCGAACCCGGAATACGTTGTTTATCAGACCGGTATGGTGATCGCACCGCCACACAGATCGTCAAATTTGTTAAACCTAGATGTGTTATTTATAAATGTAAAGTAATGTTCAATCATTTTTAACCAGATTTATCGTTTATAGCTTGAAGTTAAGTCGAAATGAAATGCTTACAGTGTAAAATTGGATCTATTCACTTTAAACCACTTTTAGCTCATAGTTTCAAGTTAAATCCAGATGAAATACTTACCAAGTGTAAAATAGGATGAACGCGATCTAACCACGAAATAGGTGAGACAAAAATACGTATCTAAGTTAAATTGGAATGTTCGCGTCCTCAGAGAATTGGTCCAAGTTTAGACTCCCGACGACCGCTAACCTGTTTTATTTGTTCCGGTCATTTCAAACACTTGGAAATTAAACTGGTTTATACAGCACTGAAGCAAAATGTACTGCTTTATGGAGATCAACGTTAGCTTATTGTTTTTACCCGACTGCAGAAGAATAGTCATATTTGAGACTAATATAATTGAATTGATACATGATCATATGTAATGGCGCGTTTCACTCTGACCACGATTCGTGGAACAGGGTCGAAATATCGATATCAACGAAATTAAAACGAAGAAGCAGAAACAAACTAGCTATCCCTTCTTTTTTTATAGTATTGAAGAAGTAAACGAGCATTCAGTCCATCAGTAGATCATCTGTAAGCGACCTATCTGAAGACAATGATGCTAATCTTCCTTGTTTTTGTCATAATCCTGAAATAGGGCGTGTTTTACAAACTTTTAATTAACCTACAATGTTCGTTAGCATGAGATTATGATAATGTTACAGCTTAGCTTCACGTAACTACCGATTTAGGAACGTGTAATGCAACTTTTTTGCAAATTTACTCTTTTGTGCCCAAATAACTCATATGTAAGATGGTACAACCGGTGTAACTCGATCGACTTCAGACAGAACTCCTGTACCCTTAGCACGAGCTAATTTCGTGTCCTCATAGCAATATTTTTTTTGTGTTCTCCTCCATACATTGCAAAGTACATTGTACGCTTACGTTTCATTTTCAGCCAAAACTCGCAATGTATGTTGCAATGACTAATGAAAACAAAAACACCGACTGTTTTGGGAAAACGTAATAATCTTGTACTAAGGGTACTGATCTTTATGTTGCTTAGAGACGTTTACGGACGGCAGTACCCACTTATAATCGTGTGAAACGCATGCTCGTTTGCTACTTCAATTTGAGAAAAAAATTAACGATATTTCATTTTTGCTTTATATGCTTGTTTACATACTTTTGTGTGAGTTTATGATTATCTATCCATTCAGATAAACAGAGAACAGTGTCCACTGTCTGTGAATGTCAATCCTATCAATTTTATATTAGTACAATTTGACGTTTTACTGGGTACTATCCTTCCACTAGTTGTCATCATATTTTTCTAGTCTTATTCATAAATTGGTTTTCAGTTTTTCATTGTTCTGATCCATTCGGTTGAAATATTCATAGAAGGAAGTAATTGAATGAGATTTCCGCAGAATTTCGTTTGTTGTTAGTACGACAGTTCAGAAAAATTCGAACGGGGAATACAATCGTGCCGATATGTATACGAAATGGCCACTGTTTTTTCAAAAAGAAAAGGTTTTTTCGAAAATTCCTTTGTTTCTGTGAATACTGTACTCGCTTTCTTTCACAAATTTGATTTACTATGATGGTATCATTATATATTTGTGTATGCACAATCAACACAATATTTAACATTGCCATACTGTCATATTAGCTCATTAATCCCTAAAGTTCATAAAGTAACATAGCACTAATAATACGCAGAAGTAGAGCTTTGGCTCGGAAAAGAAAATTACGTCAATGATCTGCTTTAATACATAATACTAGACTTAATAATTGTGCAGGTATATATTGAATTAGGAGTCTATTTGGTTACTTGTCTTTGGTCTAACATTCCTAAAACTTGTCTTTGATCTAACAGACGTAAAAATTCATGACCATCCTATTTGACAAAAGTATTACATTGTCTATGGTCATTTTTTCAGTTAAATTGTTTATAAACAAAATTTACTATTTACTTGCTCTCTTACTTGAAGTACATGTTAATCAAATTAAGTAAATAAGTTTATTACAGGCATAACTATGACCTTTTAGTGAAACCAACTGCATGTTAATTTATGCAGCTACAGACCGGCATGCAATCGCCATCTGTTGAATTGGTATTTGTAGGCCGTAGTTAATGAAAATTACATTTGCATAAACTGAGCGAAATATTCGTACGCTACCTGAAGCTTTTTTGTACTGTGGCAATGCATAAAAACAAAACAATGAAGACATACCTAAATACATTTTTTTAAGATTCACGCCATTTGTTTTGGGCGCTAAGAACAAACTAAGACACACAGTACTAGTTTAAAGGCTTTGCTAAGTTCCTATTATAGCTTGTTAGCAATGAAGGTGGAAGAAACTTTGTGGTTCGACACTGTAAGGCTTCACCACAGCACCTATTTGCCTCATAATGCATAATTGCCTTATAATGAAGCAGAAATAAGTACTCCAACGTAGTCTTTATAGGTATCAATGTATCTGTGGCCGACCTCAATGACATAAAATGCCTATATTTTAAAGAGGCCACTTAAAAATAGTTGAAATATTTTTCTTACATTACGTTCGGATCAGAGCACTACCTCAACTGTAAGGATCTGGCAAAAAACTCAGCGGGTATCTAACAACAATTATTTATTACTAGCTATGCCACGCAGTTTCACCCGCGTTTATTAGAGAACATTCTGTTAAAGCAAACAAACATAGCTTGATGTTATATAGCCTTATAGCCTTCCACATTAAATTTATTGTTCAACACAAAAATATTTTTTCAATTCGAAACAGTAGTTTCTGAGATAGGCATGTTCAACCAAATAAACTCTACTGCTTTATAAGTATAGATTTGTCAAATTTCATCTAAATCCAATTTGATTTTT
>DWNE01007928.1:0-11889 GCA_018249875.1 Cecropterus toxeus | reverse complement strand
GAACCGTCCAGCCAAGTGTCCCCGGGAAGGAAGGTGACATGTGTGGTCGCAGGCCATCGTAAACACCAGAAGATCACCGTGCGCAAATGCTCACTGAAAAACAGCCAGAAAGGGGCCTCGCGCTCAGAGGACTCCGGTTGCGTTCCGTTGTAGATCCCGAATTCCTTCACACAGCGCTGAGGACGACCACAGGGGGATGTTTAATTGGGGTGAAAATCACACATAACCCGGCGTCGCTCTCACGGCATCGGGTACCTTTTGAAGGTATTCGACGTTGAAGAAGATTCGTCTATTAAAGTATGTTTGGTTCGACTAGGGAGGTATTACCTCCACGCCTGTTTTTGTGTAAGCAGTCTATATGTAATTTATCCGATAACCACACCCTTCCAGCAAAACGCAATAATTACTTCGCGTTGTATACAAAAAAGTGTAGTGGTGGCACTTCCCCAATCAAACTACAAGAGTATACAAAATTCACTGAGCAGACCAATCCTTCTATCTATTTCAGCGTTCACCTTAATGTGTTGAAAAATATTGTAAAAGTAATGAGCAAATTTTCACAGTATAAGTTATCTTAAGACACTATATTTTCTAAGAAATATCTAAGAAACTACCATTTTGCTAAATTCGATTGAGTCCCCTTAACATAAATACGAAAGCTATTATTACACTCTAGTTGTGTCCCGCGGTTTCATCGTTTTTGCAAAAAAACATTACACTGTTATAACTTTTGAAGGAGTATAATGAAGTGAAGCCCAAAGATTACCCAAAAACTTTGAATTTATTTCCAATTTAAATTCAGTAGGTTTGGATTTAAATAATCTTAAGCACACAAATAAACAAGTCGAAAAAATCAAAAAATTATAGAAATTTGTATTACTACTTTTTCTCAGATCTCCAGACCATTTTAAAAATATATTTTTACAGCGTTACAGACACGCGGAACTTTAATTTTCATTACATGTATGGATGCATAGTGATGATAGATGTATCTCTTTCAAGTATCTTCCAAATTACGATGTTTCAACAGCCGTTCCGGGCTGACAAGAAAATGGCTTAGAATAATGACAAAATTGTAACGACATGACAAATTAGACATAGTGGGGTATCGAGACAATTGGTCATAGGACTCAGGCAGCCATTACCGGAAGAAGCGGCGCGTACTCATAATAGCATGCGAGGCGCCCAGTTTTTATTTTGGTCGCTTATTTCGCCTGTATCGGAATTGCAGGTAGCAAGGTTCCGCGAGGCCGTCCGACCGTGAATAGTCGGGAAAAACGCAAGTTTATAACTACACATGTATAAATATAACGTTTCCCAACGATAGTGATTCAGTTTTGCGCGATCGCTTGCAACAAAATGGTGGATCGAGCGGGGTGAGACAGTAAACGGAAAGTGAAGTGAGGAATTGTGCAATCAGTGTGTTGTTTACTTATCAATTGACAATTAATCTATCAATATGAAGTCCCCGGTGAGGCTGGGTCAGTCAATAATCGTGTTGTATTGCGCCATCCTGATAACAGCTGAGGGTTACGAAAACACGCTAACTAAACTGTGGTCGGTGACCGGTGTTAAGAGTGGGTCGGCAGTAAATGTGACTAGTGATTCAATAGTGATTCCACCCTACAGGGAATATGGAGCAAGGAAATCTAAGGAGATGAAAATACCATCAGACTTCAAGCAGTACGTTTTTAGACCCCGCGCGATACCCCTAAGGATAAGCGATCAGCCAGAAAGGAACGCTTACTATTCACAAGATGCAAACAGCAAGTACAAATCGGAGATACTTTTCCCTGGTAATTACTTTACAATTGCCAAAGAGAAAAGTAATGAGGACCTTATAAAGGATTCCGCGTACAACCCATCGAATGAAGAAACGTTCAAACCAAAGACTATACCTTTGATGAGGGGACAGGAATTTCAGAAGAGATCGTTGGATGTGGAGGAAGAACCATCTGTAGAAGTACCTGAACAATTCTCGGAACAAACTGCGTCGAGGAGATCGTTATCATGTAAGCTTATTTTTTAGATCATATGCAAAAGTCAATTTACATACGCTTGAATAGAGAAAAGCATTCCATCGATGCATGAGGCTGTTTAAATGAGGTTAATAAATGATCGTTCGCAGAAGATGATGGTGATAAGAAACGAAGTGTTGCAAATACTTGAAGTGTTCCAAATATTTATAATCGACGATGTTAGCTTTACGTAACTCGCCTTAATGCTAGGTTAAGCTTTAAAGATATCACTATTTGTCTTCCAGTTACTGAAATATTTACCCTCGATGAGAATCCAGGATACTAGCAAATAAACTCGCAGAAAGAAAACCTAAACATGTACTATAAAACCACATTAAAATCTCCGTCTAGAATGTCACAGATCACACTTATATGTCCTGCATTTTATGTATATGTATAATGACCAATAGGGGAATAGACCCAGACCTAGACCAGATAATTAAATTTATCTTCATATACATGCTCATAGATATAAGCCTCCTCTAATAGGGGTTTCGGCCAATATTCACCGCGCCTGGCATATGTGTTGGTTACCGCTGTAGATGTTGATGATGAGGAAGTTGCTACTGCCCATCTCCTAATTCTTGTCCCTTAAATGCAACTTACCTCAACATCGACGGGAAGAGAGCAATTTATCTAATGGGAAGTCAAAACTATAAATATCATAGCAGCCCAGTATAATGACCTAGTCAGGGCACGGGGCTCTCTTATAAAATTAGTTAAAGTAATCCAACGACGCTTGACTCTTAATGTTTATGATAGGGATAACATAATCTTAATCTCTAATTGGTGTACATAAAAAAGAATAAGGTATAAAAATTTATGTTTGTAAATGGTTATTTAGTCCCAGCCAACCAATAATGATGAAGTAATAAGAATTAACATAATATCTTATGGTCAATTAACCCAATTTGGACATCGTATCCAAAGAATTATATTTTCTCTGAAAAATGTAGTTCACAAATATTCGTTTATAAATTTCAAACAAACAAAATAGTAATGTCAAATCAAATCGGCTTTTAATAAATGACAGAAAGTGAAGAAAGCTGTTCCATATTTTGAAGTTACTGCAACATTAGATCCGCTACATCATTACATCTTATTACTAGTTTCTACGCCCACCTATCTTCGTTGCTATAACCTTAAATTTCATCAATAGCGTCCCTAACTAATAATCTTTTCCGCTTGTAGACAGTATAATGTAAATCTATTCGTAACTGTATCGTGGTCGTCGTCACGCTACAATGAAACAAACTTCATTAAACCATTTGTGAAATGTAACATTCATCATGCCTTCCTCATTCCATATTTTGTTTGCGTTCAGCCGTAACGTGAATTTCAATATCATTTTCCTGACATTTGACGATTTATGTCGTTATGTCTGTTATTTATGAGATAATTTCTATTTGATGTGGATAATATAGCAGTTTAATTACAATACACAATTGTAGTAAGACATATATAATACAAACTTTCAATTTTGTTTTCATGAATATTGACGCATCATTGGTAAACTTTATAGATTAGATAATATTTAGATTAACTATCGGTATGAAGACTTTGAAGGGCTACTGCTGTACATGGACATCTGAAATTAAGATCGAATACAGATTAACCTCTACTTCTAAGAGCTAAGCCTGTATTAACTTCCCTTACCTCATAAAACTTATTTGCTTTTGTCGTTAAATTGGTTTGGTCCATCATTAACCATTCAACATATTTTTCTTAATATATTTAAATGGAATGAGTTTAGTAGATCAAGGTACAAGTAAGAAGCATATGACACTGGCTGCAAGACTCTTAATTCTAGTCATCAAAGAGCAAAGTCCTTAATTATTTTCAACTTTCTGACTTAATGCTAGGAATTAATTCACCGTGACTTTGATTCGTGCGATAGAAAAAACGCGAGAACCATATTCATCTTTATAGATAAGACTGTACCTGGTAATGATCTCAAACTAGACATACGCGTGTAATTATTAACTGTATCACGCAGTCATCTTTATAAATTAGTCGTTTTTCACATATATTTTCTTAATTGGGACAAATTGTTTCATGATACTCTGGTTTAATCTGGCAATTAACACATCAAAAGAAAATTGATATTCGTAATTGGCAGTAATAGTGCAGTATACCTAACGTTTATAAATAGGTGTATTTAGTGAGGACAACTATATCCATGGCATTCAGTTGTAGTGCGTCTAACTTGAGTTTCTATTTCTTATACTACTGAAGTAACAACACAATTTCGAAAAACCTCTAGTAGGATTCCTATCCTACTTGAATATGGTTATAAATATGTAGGGCGGCTTCTTTTGTCTCTCGTTTTCTCACTCTTTTTTATACACTTCTACTATTACTAATCTTGGATATTATTCTATAAAATAAAAATTGGTTTTGAGATCTATAAATTTTGAAACTCAGGCATTCAATAACACATACATTTCTTGCATGAGTGGTAGTAACATGAAATATCATAATTGTATTACATTTTAAACAGTTTAAAGAAACTAATGTTAAATTGATAAGTAAATAACGAGAAACTTTTTCTTAACTTCCAGATGTCTTAGGCGACGACGAGGATGAGGACAACGAGGAAGAAGGAGATTACGAAGTTGAAGATGATGGAGAAGATAACGCAGAAGGAACATTGAAGTCAAAGATCAAGCACAGGATCAAAAAAGCCAAGAAATACTCAAAGTACATGATGCCGTTGCTTTTAGCGTACAAGTTGAAGTACTTCGCGTTGGTACCTGTAATGATAGCTGGTCTGGTGTTGCTGATTGGAGCCACTGGAATGGCAGGGTTCTTCTTCGCTCTTTTCGCCGCAGTAATGGGATTACAGAAGGGAGGATATTAGAATAAATAAGGTCGACGAACTCGCAGATGCCATCCGAAATTAGTTAGCAAGATTTTCGACTCCTACAACGACAACTGAAATGTTTGTATGCATTTGTATCTGTCTATTTTTAAGATTATTGTTATCTTGAACAACGTTCATGGCTGTGTTTTCAGAATTCAATTTTATGTGTACAATTGATGTTTCGCATATCAAATTGTTTTAGTTGTTTTTTGTAGTTGTCAGTTATAACTTTATTTCTCAAGTCTGTATTGATCAGACTGAATTTATTTCCACCGATTACTGTTATTTCAGATTCAGTTTACAAACATTTCTACTTTTACAAGTTTCTATAAAGTTTATCATTGTTTACTTTAACTATTTACTTTCTATTGTAAATATACTCCTGTGATTGACTTCTACAGTGTATTATTAAGTTATTTATTAAATAATTTATGTTAGTATTCACTATAATGTAGTTACCATTAAATGTTGTACACGGTTCGAATCTTTTATTGATTTCTATTTAGATTATTGTCCTGAGTCTAAATATCAGTGCATATGATCACCGCGTGAGCGGTCTCCATACCAGTCTGACGCAGTTGTTCCCGGGTTCGATTCCCGGCCAGACAGAAATATGAATGATGAGTTCAGATTTCTGTTCTGGGTCGGGGTATTTGTGTATTCGTCTTTGTGTGTCCGTGGCACCCACGTCACATGAAAAAATCCTACTGTGAAGCTTTGAGTGTAGAAAGCGTGTTATATACATTTATATCTTATTATATCTTTATTAACCACGATATAAGTTATTTTAGTGTGAGGATATGGGTAGATATCATTATTTATTTATTTATAAAGATATTATTATTTATTTCTTAAACTTTAAAATATTATTCAAAGTGTATTCAGGTTTTGAAGTTGTTTTAAGGCTAACATGAGGCATTCCAATTATTAAAAAGTAATAATGCACTTTTGACCAACTTCTTGTCGGGGTCCAATCCTATTTAGAGTTATATTCAGATGGTCGTAAAGGTCAGTGACCTTATCAGTTCAATAGCCTGTACCAGACCTGTATTTACGAATACAATTCCTAAAATATTTTTCAGAATATTTTCTTTTAGCGATTTACGATTCTTTGGACCTGATATTACTTACAATCGAAGTGCTGTGATTATAGTATAGTAAAATTATGGGCTTGTACTTAGAGGGCTAAAATAATAGAGTCACGGAATACTACGCTCCAATTGACGTGCAATTGCAATTTCTACTGCACTTTCTGCGGTTTATTCATACAAATCGAGAAACAAAATATTGGAAAATTTGAAGCAACTTTGTGCGGTTTGAGATGCATCCTCTGTACATTTTTCTTACATCTCATTTGACGTGAAGTTATCTTTATTTATGTTAATTATCTGTCAAAATCAGTTCATCAATCATCATCATCATCATACAGTACTAACTAAATTTATCAGGTTGATAATTAGTCTATAGGCAAATGTTAATGTTAAGAAGATAGAATTCTCAAAGCAAGTTATTTAGCGACCTTTGTGATCAAGTTGACATTTTTTATGAGGCTTGTTAAATAAAAAGAAAATTATAAGGTAGGTTATAATACATTTGTAAATGTTTTCTTCTTCTAACTGTCACTAGTGTCTCTTCCCTATATGTAATTGAATGTCAAACGTTGAATAATATATCGCTACATGAGAAAGAATTCTAACAAGACTTTTTATCGAAATATATGCTAATACCAATAAGGCTGATGAAGCAAACTAGCTGCTAGTCACTACTCACTATGAGGTGGACTACATAGTCCACCTGATAGGACACACATAAATGACTCGATTGCGACAGGAACTAAATATATAGCATAATAAATAACGCCATCTACAAACAGTACCTCGCAAGTCGAACTAACACCGCAGCCCGCTTTGTTTTGTACGATACTTCATAGTTCCGAAAATGTATTGACAGATGGCGCTAAAATAAATAAAAACAAGCATCGCCATGCCAACAATCAGGTTCACCTGCGATATAGATGTTTCACATCAAAAATCCACGGTCACAGTCATGTTCATTAAATTACCTCATTGACATAAATCCACAACAATTATACACCTGTCTTCACATTAGCTTTCGCGGTACCCCGGTTAACAACACTTAATTAGTAATTACTGTAAAATTAGACATGAAATTAAACCGCTATGGTTCATAAGCCATATAGCCTCATATAAAAGTTAGAGCCAATTGCTTTTAACCTTAGATGGTCATGAGACATGAGACACATTAGAATAAGACAAAGTAATTTATGTGCAAATCGTGCAAATAATTTTGGTTTGGAACTAAATAAACTTAAGAAACGTGATATATTAAAAGAACATAAATTTGAAGAACAAGATGATGCCCTATTCCAGTGGCATAATTCTTGACAATAGTCATTACGGTATAGTCAAGACTGAAACTGTCTTTGGTTTTTCACCTAATCATGATAACTTCGTGGGTCCTGATTTCAATTCTACAGAACCGCTGGAATGGATTCTCTCCAATGGACACTTTGATGGAAAACCTCTGCCAGGTAACTTTATTTTATTACTTCTAAATTAGGAGCTTTGAAGAAATATTATAATTAAGCGTGCTTTAAAGTAAAAAAAAAACGGTCAAGAGTGAGTCGGATTCGCGCACCAAGGGTTCCGTACCATTTTCTACATATAAAAACGGCAAAAAAATAGGTTTGTTAATGGGAGCCCCTCAAAATATTTATTTTATTCTGCTTTTAGCATTTATTGTTATAGCAAATTATAGAAAATTTCAAGTGTCTGACTATTCGCGTTCTATGTTCTATGTTACGTTCTATAACTAGCTGTTAATGAGATACAGCCTGGTGATAGACAGGCAAAAAGACAGACAGCGGAGTCTTGGTAATACGGTTTCGATTTTACCCTTTAGGCACGGAACCCTAAAAATGTTAAACAATAGTCTGATGTTTGACATCTAATTCATCACATAAAATAGAAAACCTTAATAATGAGATATGTTTTCTATTTACAGATGTAAAGACCTCAAGATCATTAAAAAATACCTTCGCTACCACACCGCCACCTGAAACGCGTAACAAGAAGTCGACTGCGTTAGGAAAGAAGCATAAGAAACGGAAGGGTAAACTTAAGAAGTGCATCTTCAAACTTTTCAAAAAAGGAAAGAAGCGTAAAAGAAAAAACAAAACACACAAGAAGTATATGATGCCGCTAATCCTAGGGTTATTGGCTGCTAAGAGTTTGCTAATACCTATAGCGCTGAAGGCTCTTGCTTTCATATCTGCTAAAGGTAAGCTACAAAATAGTCAGATATCTTTTTTTTTTTGCAAAATGACTAGAATTCGAAATAACAGCGCTACTTATGTGGTTCATAAGCTAACTATTTTTCAAATTAGAGTCAACCATACACTCACATAATTTTAATAAATGCTTCATTGATTTCGAAGATAAACGTGTACAGGAAGCTTAATTTATGTTACGAAAACATAAGTATAAGTGTACTTGAAATAGATATTCCAATCAAACGGTTATTTTGATAATATACAATTCGATTAAATGGTTCGAAAATGTTGTACTTGAAATAAATATTCTAATCCAATGGTTATTTTGAAAATATACAATTCGGTTAAATGGTTTGAAAATTTAATAATCTTATTGCTTGACATACCAACAGAAGACCTGTTATTTGCAATGGAACCAGACTTTTTTATATAAATTGGAATAGCAAACGAGCATACAATAAACATAAACACATAAACACGCTTTCTACACTCATAGCCCCACACTAGGAAATTCTCCTGTGTCGTGGGTGTCATGGCCACACAAACACGAATACACAAACACCCAGACCCAGAACAGAAATCTAAATTCATCATTCATATTTCTGTCTGGCCGGGAATCCAACCCGAGATTCTGTGACCGCCCGGCCACGCGGGTCGTCAATACATCACATACAATACATTTGATGGTAAGTGGTAACTGCCACCCATGGATATCTCTGAGAAACTTTATATAGAACATCCGAAATCAATCATAAATGCGTCGCTACTCCCAAAGACTAAGATGGTCGCCTCATACAAAAGTGAGAAATAAGAACCCCGATCATACATACATACATACATACTACCTTCTATTTTACAGTCTGTACTGAAAGTTATAATGAAAATAGTTTTATTTTCAGGTCTAATAATGGGTTTCTTTTCCACCATGCTGGCCTCGGTCCTAAGCCTTAAGGGTATGTTCGATCACTCCCATGGCTGGAACCGCAGAGATGACACTAAAACCCAAGTGGAAATCATACAAGTACCAACAAGGAGTGACGATCATATTTATTACGATGATAACTATAAACGAAGGGATTATGTACCAATGCAAACTATTAATTAACATTTAACCTAACTTTAGTGATATATATAAACAACTTAACTTCGTCATCTTCGTCGTCTTCGTCCCACGGCTTAACCTGCTAGTACATAAGAAGAAAACAAACAAACATTCAGCCTTCCTCAATAAATGGACTATTTAACACAAAATTATTTTTTCAATTCAAACCAGTACTTCCTGAGATTAGCGCGTTTAACCAAACTCTTCAGCTTTGTTGCATTAGCATAGCAAATTTCATAAGATTAATAATAATTTCTATGCAAGCCTTAAATTCTATCGAATATACATATGTTTACGCTTTCCCAAACCACATTTATTGTTATTCCTAATAGTTTTAAATTAAGTTACACCTAAATTTAATCAATGAAATAATGAATACTTTAAAATTAATACTCCTTAAATGTTAAATCTTCTGGACCAAATAAAGCTACAAAATTGTTGATGCTATTTATTGTATCCCAAATTCAACGCCACATTCTAATCTACTGTATAATACACCTGTCTTCATAGAAATGCGCGCTGAACGGGTTGTCTAGAGCCATTGTGCTTTCTGCTATCTTGTCCCTTACTTTATCTGACACCAAGTAGACCCCTTCCACCACTTTCCTGACTTTTCGTTCAATGAACATCCTCGGGCTGTGCTTGTGGAAAAATGCTTTCATTCTTCTATGTCTCAACATCATTTTCCGCTTTATTGGATGAGGTCTACTGAACACTGATCTCTTCTTTTTCGGGAAGATTCTCCTCTTGCGTTTCCCCATTTTGAATTGTATATCCAATCAACAACACGTTACTTTTATGCTATACTGCGTTTGTAACCATTTCTGTCGCTCACTTTTGGGTGGGTTAAGAAGAGAAATTGTAAATACTTTTGAATTTTACATCCTGATTTTATAATGATTTGCTATTTTCATTAAAGTCAACGGAATTGACACTGCTTCGTCGTCTAAGATGGCAGTTGTTTTTTGAGCAGCAACAAAGAAGAAAAGATAAAAACTCTTTGATAATAATTTTTAAATATAATATTTATGTTTGTTGGAGTTTTTTTTTTCTTATTTTATACACTTAGTTTATCCTTCGCTATGAGATCTCTTCGATATAAATTATGTTTATGTTTTATTTATTTTAGTGTTTATGAGTTATATATTTCGGATTAATCAAAGTTCAATTTTTGTCTTTAACATATTAAACAAGTTTAATTTATTTAAAGAGAGATTTATATTCTCAATATCATCATTGCGTTTATAATGGGGGTTGCATATTACAAATTATATAGTAAATAAATCCCGTCACGGGACGCCTGGCAAATGTAAAACATCGTGTTCGTACAAATAACCCACATAAAAGACAAGATTAAAACAGGAACTAAATATTATAGCATAATGAAAAATATTATATTTGTTATAATTTATGTATATGTATAATTGGACATTACAAGAAAATTGTAAATCGTAATTCTTACCATCTCATTTAAATGACCTAATCAAATATATTAATACTAAAAATAATGTTAACGAAACGATGGAAACGCCATCTAGGAACAGTGCCCCGCACTAAGATGAACTAACACCGCAGCACGCTTAGATTTGTTCGAAACTTAATAGTTTCGAAAATTTATAACAGATGACGCTAAAATACAAATACGGTTTGGCGATCACCACGCACACAATAGCCTGCACCCGTAGATGTTTCACATCAATAGTTTTAATTTTGCACGATTTCATTAAACAAAGTCGCGAGAAAACCGCTGTAAGGATGTATGTGTGTGAGGATGTATGTGTGTGTTTATAGTTTCACGCAACTACTTGTCCGATTTTACTGAAATTCAGCACACAGAAAATTTATGATCTAGATTTAAGAAGCTTGTGGAACTGCTTAAATAAGGTAGTATTGCGTAAAGATGGATAATATGAGGTAAATAATGTAACTGAAAGTATGTCAACGCACTCTTCACCCATTAAATTGTGTAAGATCTCCTATTACGACCACGTGGGAGATACAACGTAGTATATATAAAATCAGACGATAAATCGGTAATCTTATACTAGGTGATTCAAGGTATGAATCATGGGTGTAGCCGTAGCTTTGAGTGGAGAATCCAACAGTGAGTCTTTGTTTTTCAATAAATATATTCCGAAATTTATCTATACTAATATTAAAAAGCAGTAGAGTTTGTTTGGTTGAACGCGCTAATCTCAGGAACTACTGGTTCCAATTGAAAAATATTTTTTGTGTTACATAGTAAATTTATCGTGGAAGGCTTTAGGCTACATAACATCGCCTATGTTTGTTTTTAATAGATTGTCTCTAAATAACGCGGGTGAAACTCGATAGTACAGCTAGTTTTAAATAATGCTCCTATTTGAATACTTTAATAATAAGCTTTAATGACTGCTAATCAATGACGGGCATGCTTCTTAAAGCACGGTTTTTTCCATAGAATATTGTCTCTAGAAATCACAAACTTTAACACTAACAGTAGCAATCAAATACGTTAGATTTTTAAGTTTTTGATTGACAATAACTGTTTATTTTTATTTAAAGCTTTTATTTAACTTGCAATGTTTGTATGTATGTTTGGGTCAAATCTTGCAAGCTGAATTTAACCCACTTC